>OZ007514.1:8144757-8436583 GCA_963931865.1 Axinella damicornis | reverse complement strand
CATCAGAAAGGGGCTTTCCAAAACGTTTGCTTAGGGAGAATGGAAAGTCCTTGAGGCTAGAAGAGCTGATTCACAGCCATCTTCCTGGGAACGAGGCTAAGAGATGACTACAGTACATGTACCTGTGAAGGTTGAGGTGTTTCTTGACGAGGTCAGCAGTGGCCTGAGTGTCAGCAGAGGAGCCAGATCGACAGCAGAAGATCCGATCAGAGATCTGGGTCAGCTTGTCTCAGACTCGGTTAGCTGACACTGAGGAGAGGAAGGAGGGAGGGGAGGAGAGGAGGGAGGGGAGGAGGGAGGAGGGAAGGGCAGAAAGTATGGAGGGAGGAGTGTTGGAGAGTGGGCAGGAGGGAGAGGGAGAATGGGAGAAGAGACAGAATGAGGGTAGGCAGCAAGGCAAATGAGCCCAGTACGGGGAGTGAAGAGTTTGTGTTGCGCATGTTGGTGTGGGGTGTGTTGAGACAGGAATTAATACAGCTCCAGTAAGACAGACTGGTAGGTTGCTAACACGCTAGTGAACATTCACAAGACACACCCACTGCTGGTCCTGGAGTCCGCTCCGATCACCACTCCCTCACTCCCTCACTGTACTCCACTGCCATGATGGAAGTCTTGGGAGGACGAAGAGGAATATTGCAAAGCAGTTTGAAAACACGATACACACCACAGACAGGTTCCGGCTTCTGAAGCAGATGGTATCTACTAGCTTAGTTCCCCAGCCTTTTCACCGGTACCCCAGTGTTTGTTGCTTTCAGTACTAAAACGCTAGGGCAACGATCGTGACCCGTATACAGTGGATGTAGGTTTGGCTTACCGTATTACTCCGTATACTACCAAAAAGTCACGCAGTCACGGTGGATTTATGCGACAGTCACAGGTTCACTGGCAGTTCAGCAGCGCAGTCACGCGGTCACAGGCAGTTTTTGGACATTCACAGGCTATGACCCAAGGGGGGGTCACTCCCCATAGACCCTATAGTCACAGCTGCGACCGCAGTCGGTCAATGGTCAAAGCGCGGCTCAAAAGTAGTCAACAATGTGCGCCGCCTTATTATGTACATGTATACAGTGCCGGCCGGTACGGTTATGCTGGTTATTGTGTCTGGTGACTGTTCTGGGGCTCACCTCTTGTACCGTCGGATCGGCCTTCACCGGTGTAAGCCCAAAGCGGTACGTTATGCTCCGGAGTCGCCGTAGATAAAAGCACATTACTCCGCACGACCTACTTGTGCGCTCTTGGAACGAGGCTACAGGTATTACAGCTCTGTCTAGGGACATCAAATAACTGGTGCTTTCTGCTACTTCCCTTCCTGTGCGTTTCACTGAATTTTGCAAGACCTCACAGCTAGCTACGAATGTGCATATATTATAAAAAGCACCATGTAAATGCAACACTATTTACTTTGGCAGTTCTTTCTGCTTTGCACACTCACCCCAGTAGAGACCTCCTCCTTCGTCCATACAGCCCCCATGGAGGAAGCAGCTGCAAATGTTGGCACAGCACATGCAGCAGAAACTGACAAAGTCGCCATTTTTACTCGTGGGGTGTGCTTTATTCGGAAGATAACTGCAAATGGAACTTTGAACCTAGGGAAAGTCCTAATTGATGCGCACCAAAACAAGCCACTTCGACTGAAAGACGATCTAACGATGGAAGGACTACTAGCGATGTACTACTTCACAAACTGAGAGAAGGTCAGGAAGAGCTTCGCAGAAGCGTCAGAGTGTTGAAGCTGGGTGTGGAGGCCTGGGAATGAGGCTACTAGCAGTACTCCACAAGCAGTTGATAGCTGTATGATACAGTAGCCTCGTTCCCAAGCCTCCACGCTCAGCAAGTAAAAAAACTGCGGGAGGCCTGGGAACGAGGCTAATGCTAGTAGCCTCGTTCCAGGCCTCGATGCATGCCCAGCTTTTGTTGCTTGCTGGGTGAGTAGCCTTGTTCCCAAGCCTCCACACCCAGCTGTTTGCTGAGCGAGTAATCTCATTCCCGGGCCTCCACACCCAGCTGTTTGCTGAACGAGTAACTTCGTTCCCAGGCCTCCACACCCAGTTTTTGTCACTTGCTGGGCGAGTAACTTCATTCCCAGGCCTCCACACCCAGCTGTTTGCTGAGCGAGTAACTTCATTCCCAGGCCTCCACACCCAGTTTTTGTTGCTTGCTGGGCGAGTAACTTCGTTCCCAGGCCTCCACACCCAGCTGTTTGCTGAGCGAGTAACTTCGTTCCCAGGCCTCCACACCCAGCTGTTTGCTGAGCGAGTAACTTCGTTCCCAGGCCTCCACACCCAGCTGTTTGCTGAGCGGGTAACTTCATTCCCAGGCCTTCACACCCATTTTTTGTCGCTTGCTGGGCGTGGAGGCCTGGGAAATGGGCTGCTGTATAATACAGCTGTTGTATGCAACACAGACTCCACCTCACATTATGTACATACACAAAACAGTTGCCATTACATGTATGACACTACAGTTGCACGCAGTGTACATGTGCATCATCATTATGTATGCATTCATGAAACATTGAGTAGAATAGCGACACACCCACACACACTAGCCCACTCTCCCGCACACACTTACCCTCCCTCCCCCCACACACTAACCCACCCTCCCCCACACACTTACCCACCCTCCCCCCACACACTTACCCACCCTCCCCCACACCCACCCTCCCCCACACACTTACCCACCCTCCCCCCACACACTTACCCACCCTCCCCCCACTCACCCTCACATACAAACACAGGTGTTAGCAGCTGTGTCCTGAATGACCATCTATTCCCTATCCCTGTCCACGGCTGTACCGATCCTGGGGGTCACATTGTCCCACTTGTGAAGGGAAGCACAAGAGGGACCCCTCCCCAACACGATATGTCAGGTGTGTGTGTGTGTGTGTGTGGGGGGGGGGGGGGGGGCTTGTTTGTGAGTGTGTGTGTATGTATGTGACTGTGTGTGTATGTGGGCTTGTGTGAGTGTGCGTTAGGGAGAGAGCATCACTGATCAGCATAAAGATGGTGTCAGGCCCACCCTGCTATTCGCAAATTCTACATGTACCTGTCCATGCTATTCACAGATTCTACTGCTCACGGTTTGCCCAAGTGCGAGATGGCTTGAAGTGTTTCATACTCTCCAGTCTGGCGTCTCTTTATTCATCAGTCTCAGCTGCCAATCTCTCCTGCTGAGCTACTCTCATACTCGCACAGCATGTATATATTGCTCTCATACTGGTGTTCTATGATAAATTGCAAGAACACGCAAAATACGAGCCAGAAGTTGATTTACAGCACGAGTCGGTTGATGACATATAAACAAACCTACAAACAGGAAGTCCAAGGTGCTCCTGGCTTCATGGTTCAGCACAATTATTGTTATCCTCGTTCCCACGCGGGCTGGGAACGAGGCTAAATTATTGTGAGTGCACGACAGTGATCACAGTAGTGTACTCGGAATCTGCCGTTTTACTACTCTGGGTAAAAGCAGGTTTTGCAAGTCCGGGGTTAAAGCAGGTTTTGCAAGTCAGGGGTTAAAGCAGGTTTTGCAAAGCAAAGTACATTCTGACCATGCACTTGAAGTGGTCAAATCTTTTGTCTACTGTCAGATCATTGCTTGCCACAACTCTAGTGACCTCTTCATCTTGATTTCCTGAGTGCTATTAGGCACGTTACAGGGAACCATATTTCATTATGCCAGGAATGTAACTAACTGGAAACAGCCTCGTTCCCAGGCTGCGTGGGAATGACGCTGGTGTGTGAAGGCCTAGAATGGAACAAACTTTGTGCTTGTTTTTCTCTCCATTTTCCCCTCAATCCACACTTCATATTCATATTCATATTCACGTTTTCTTTCAGGGAGAGAGTAATCGCAAGAGGTCACGTGATCTCCTCAACTCCTCACACTCCCTGGAGTACAACCTCCGGTCTCACACAGCCAAGAAACAAAAACTCGGAAAACTGTAACAGCTTGGATCATTGTGTTTGTGTATATACAACCATTATATTTGGAGTCTTAGAATCGTGACTAATCGTTACAAGCTAGAATTGCAATACACTTGAATAGCAGCCTAACTAAGACATCAATTATGTCGCCATGGTGATGCCAATTTAATTTTGATAACCCCAACCCCCATCTGAAATATGGAAGTCTTGAACTTTGTGGTGGGAAACCAGTACCCTTCAATGGTGGTTGGCAACTTTTGACCACACAACATAGAACTCTGTACCAAACTTTGACAAAGTCAACTGCAAGGCTTAAGGTTTCCTTTAAAATCTGGATCACCATAGCAACATAATTAAAGCCACCTTCACTCCAGTGGTCTCTAGGTATGTGCCTGCTAATTGCTGTCTGCCAACATCAGCAACTGCACTGTCTGAGAACTACCAGAGATGATTACGGACTGCATTTCTGATTTTGTCCAAGATCAACCAGCAAGGACGAATGACTCGGGCAAAAAGGTGGAGGGGAGAGAGAGGGTGGAGGGGAGAGAGAGTGAGGAGGGGGAGAGAGAGGGAGGGGGTTCTGCTTCTTGAGGCCTGCTGGCCTCAATCTGGTGGAGTGTAGTGGTAAATCAGCCAACACTATTAAAAAATATTTCTGAGTCGTGGCATCACATGAGCACAATGGCCAGTTATGCCACATGCAGATAGAGCTAGGTTTAATTACCATGAAAGACGTACACACCAGGTACACAAAGACTTGTTCACAAGTCAGTGTTGTGATACACCATTGAGCATATGCATGACTCCTCCCATGCATAGTTCCTCAACAGTGAAAGTAATCTCACCAAGATACAAGACCAAGTGTAAGGATGTGAGAAATATTATCCAATGTCATGAATGACGGACTAGCTGTTGCAGGGGCGGATCCAGGATTTTAGAAAGGGGGTTCTTTTTTATATGCACGGCTGCTGCCGAAGGCAGTGCAGAGAGGAATTTTTTTTTCACCTTTATTGTTCAGTTATTGGATGGGCTCTCGTGGCACCTTCTTGCACTGCAAGTTCTAGATGTAAAAGGATTGCAGGACCCGGGGCCACCATGTTCTTCCGTTTCTTGCTCAAATTTCGCTCACGCAACGTAATACGTATGTACACGTAAATATGGGCCTAATTTTTTTTTCTTCTTCCCTATGAATAACTGTAATGAAAAGAGCAGGAAATGAATATAATAATTATGGCTACATATGAGTTAGATCGTGGTCTCGTTCCCAAGCCATTCGGTTTCAGCATAGATATGGTTTCAGCCAGGAGTTGCAATGTAACGGCAGCTAATTAGTAACTGAGCGCTCGATGTAGCCCTCGATGCTCGTCACCGCTGCAAGCAAGCGCTGAAATTATAGGTTAAAAGTAAGGTACCAACTGTATTCAACTATAAGAAGGGGGTTCGACGGAACCCAACGAACTACCCCTGGATCCACCACTGTGTTGTAGTGTGTGTTTGTGTGTAGCGAGCGGATTGCACTATGCCAAGAATAAAATCAAATTTTGACATGACGATACATCTAATTATGATTGTTGTTCTTCGACACGACCACTCCAACGACAACTACAACAAGAAGAAAACAAACAGATGAACTCGGGGTATCCATTACGAGCAAAATGAAAACCAATTAAGCAGAAAATTTAATGTTCACTGTCGTTTATGGTTTCTAGTGATGATGCTAGTCTCGTTCCCAGACCCCCCTCGGAAAATGAAGAAAGGGTCTGGCAACATGTATGGCAACGTTGTGTCCAAGAGGAATTCAATCAGTTACACAATCCCGTGTGAATGTTTACACTCGAGGTGATAACTGGAGTTGCGCACCACTAATAGCTGCACCTACAGTACTAGCCTAGATTGAACATGTCCGACAACTGTATCAAGCCGTTCTACGCTTGGCATGTGGTAGTGAGGCACTACCCCGTGAGCGGAGAGCTGCACAGCACAAAACAATCGAATTATGACAGGAAGCTATTAAACTGTATTAATGAAAGCTTTTGCCGACTGGTATATAAGCACAGAAACACAGAAATGAAAGCCTCTACTGCCCCTCTACTGCCCCTCTCTGCTTCGGTATCAACGTTCCATACCTTATTCTCCCTCTGGAAACTTCAACAGCCTTGTCAACTGACACCATGATGGTCACCGTATACCGATGAGTTTGCACATCAGCGATTGAACGTGACATATCTGAATTTGGCAACCTGATTGGAGCAGGTAGTGCAGCCCGTGTGGACACAGCATTGGCATACGTATTGCCAGACCCTTTCTCAATTTTTCCGCTGGGAACAAGACTATAGTGATGACACTAGGAGGCTTAGTGCAAGCCTAGGGTGAACCTATATAGTGATGAGGCTATGGGGAGCCTAGTGATGAGGCTATGGGGAGCCTAGTGATGAGGCTAAGGGGAGCCTAGTGATGAGGCTAAGGGGAGCCTAGTGATGAGGCTAAGGGGAGCCTAGTGATGAGGCTAAGGGGAGCCTAGTGATGAGGCTATGGGGAGCCTAGTGATGAGGCTAAGGGGAGCCTAGTGATGAGGCTAAGGGGAGCCTAGTGATGAGGCTAAGGGGAGCCTAGTGATGAGGCTAAGGGGAGCCTAGTGATGAGGCTAAGGGGAGCCTAGTGATGAGACTGCAGGCATGTCTTATGGACATGCAGGTACAGACTTACTTGCTACAATGATCGCGATGATGACAACAATTACTATGATCGTGATGATCAGGCACTGTGAGGTGTGTGTGGTGTGTGTGTGTGAGGTGTGTGTGTGTGTGTGTGTGTGGGGGGGGGGGGGGGGGGGGGAGAAACAAATGTGAACTCACTGTCACAAATACTCAGCAAGAAAACTACTGTATTTCCGCAAATAGATGCCACGCCTTCCCACCTATCCATTCACCATGCTACGTAGCCACTGCAAGCTACTCAACAATCCGTATACTCACCAAGCTTCCCTAACCAAGCCACGGACCATACATTGGTTATCCAAGAATATTGAAACATGAATTGACCAATCACATTTGACCAAACTGGCTATATTGCCAAATGTAATAGCTATTTTGAAAGCGTTTATGGACAATCAACCAGAAATTTACTGTACAACATAAATACCTGTAGGGCGAGCTACGTAGTCTTTCCGCTTGGTACAGACTGTGACACTCCATACTTTCGACTAGCACCTGCGTCGGAATTGTCAGCGTACGAAGCGAACGATCTTGAACTGTGCCGCAGGCTGGACGATCGATACCCCCAGTACTCACCCAGTGTCGTTTTATGTTCATCTGTGTTTAGTCTCATTCCCAGACCATTCGAACAATGGTCGACTCTCCTGAAGGGTCAGGGCAAGACTCGGAGGTTTGCGAGTGTACTTCAGCGCACGGCTTTCACCAATTGGACGAACTGGTCAATGTGGCATGTAGCTACGTCGAACACGATTGGTTGACTTCCAGGGGCTCAGGTACATTGGCGACAGCTTGGAGCTTTCACCGCTTGGAGCTTTAAACAGCACCGAACTCACCGATCTCTCTTGGTGACTGGCTTGTATAAGGCTCTCGGACAGGACGGCAAGCTGTTGAAAACGTATTACAATTCCAAAATATTTGGGAATTCCCTTGCCGACAACTTTTCCCATTTGCGTGAAGGGGAGCCAAATAATTAGGGATGCCGAATTTTTAGAAGATATACGGTATACAGAAGTAGCACACGTTAGGGTCTAGGGCTGCACATGTAATTTTCATCACTGCTCTTTCCAGTTGACCAACAACCACATTGCATGCATGTCTCGGTGCTTACCTATCTCTGTCTTCTTTGTCACGGTACACGATCGGGACCTTGGGTGACATGACGCGTGAAGTCTTTCTTGATTTGTAGACAAAGTGTCTGATCTCAGCCGCTTGCAGGTGATCTGAAACACAGTTATTGATTTGGTTAGGCAGTAGTGGTATAGGTATGTACGTAATGGCCATGTTTCATTAGTGACCTGGAAAGTGACCATCACATACCAAGCTTACACTCGTAGGTATGTAATGGCCATGTTATATGAGTGGTCCGGAATGTGAGCACATAGTGGGGGGGGGGGGGGGTTTGCTATCATTAATGCAACGTTGTTCTACTGTTTTTCTCAATGGGAAAAGGCTGCATTGTGCTTCTGAAGAGTATTCTCCATGCAAAGACTCAGAGCAAACTACGTATCACACTACTACGTCCGTGCCTGTACTGAGCAGTTATGTAAGTGACCATGCAGACTCACCGAGAATATCAGCGAATGCAGACTTGTCTACCATACTCAAGTGTTTAGCGTCAGATAAGAAGTCAATAAAGTGATTGAACCTCATTGAACCCCAGCAATACGTCAGTGCTAGAGCTGTTACTAGTCTGCTAGTTCCGCATACTTCTCGTATATCATTGCGCACTATACCTATGGAATGTTAATTTTGGCTCATGCGCACCGACCTTGTCCAACCCCCCCGACCATCACATACCCAGCTTACATTGGTAGGTATGTGATGGCCATGTTCCATGACTGGCCCAGAATGTGACCATCACTTACCCCGCTTATACATGATATATGCATGTGATCACATACCCAGCTCACACTGGTAGGTACGTGATGGCGGCCCTGAATGTGACCATCACATACCCAGCTTACACTGGTAGGTACGTGATGGCGGCCCTGAATGTGACCATCACATACCCAGCTCACACTGGTAGGTACGTGATGGCGGCCCTGAATGTGACCATGACATACCCAGCTTACACTGGTAGGTACGTAATGGCGGCCCTGAATGTGACCATCACATACCCAGCTTACACTGGTAGGTACGTGATGGCGGCCCTGAATGTGACCATCACATACCCAGCTCACACTGGTAGGTATGTGATGGCGGCCCTGAATGTGACCATCACATACCCAGCTTACACTGGTAGGTACGTGATGGCGGCCCTGAATGTGACCATCACATACCCAGCTCACACTGGTAGGTATGTGATGGCGGCCCTGAATGTGACCATCACATACCCAGCTTACACTGGTAGGTACGTGATGGCGGTCCTGAATGTGACCATCACATACCCAGCTCACACTGGTAGGTACGTGATGGCGGTCCTGAATGTGACCATCACATACCCAGCTCACACTGGTAGGTACGTGATGGCGGCCCTGAATGTGACCATCACATACCCAGCTTACACTGGTAGGTACGTGATGGCGGCCCTGAATGTGACCATCACATACCCAGCTCACACTGGTAGGTACGTGATGGCGGCCCTGAATGTGACCATCACATACCCAGCTTACACTGGTAGGTACGTGATGGCGGCCCTGAATGTGACCATCACATACCCAGCTTACACTGGTAGGTACGTGATGGCGGCCCTGAATGTGACCATCACATACCCAGCTCACACTGGTAGGTACGTGATGGCGGCCCTGAATGTGACCATCACATACCCAGCTTACACTGGTAGGTACGTGATGGCGGCCCTGAATGTGACCATCACATACCCAGCTCACACTGGTAGGTACGTGATGGCGGCCCTGAATGTGACCATCACATACCCAGCTCACACTGGCCCTGAATGTGACCATCACATACCCAGCTCACACTGGCCTGGAATGTGACCATCACATACCCCACTTATACATGATATATGCATGTGACAGCCATGTTCCATGAGCGGCCTGGAAAGTGACCACCACATACCAGTGGTACATGTAGCCTCATTCCCAGGCTCTTCCCAGTGCAATGACAAAAGGTAAGGAGGCGGAGAGTCCGGTACACTTTTCCACATGATGCCATAGCATGAACGTCCCTGATATATCAACAATGTAAATTCTGGCGTCACTCACAGGCAGTAGCCGCATTCAGTTACTTCTGTATTTTGGTGCATGAAACCAAGATTCTTAATTGGCCTGTTGAAAAATAGGGCAGTGCAGTGGATGGCGATCATCGGTCCTCAGAGACAGACTCTTGTCAGCAGACAATATGGACTGAGTGGCTAGGAATGAGTAAGTATCAAACTGTACTGGTACCCCTCGCTGCCATCGGCATCGGTGTAACCATCTCTCTATTCATCGATCACTGCCACAATAATCGGCACGCTCCAGTTGCGATGTTACCGATCAGTTAATTATAACCGTGACATAAAATGTGCCACAGCATTGCGTGCGAAAACATACCAGGCTCTTCCCCTCCTTCCTTTTTGCCGCTGCTCAGGGGAGAGCCTGGGAGTGAGGCTATGGTACTGCGGGTATCCTATGGCCATGTTCCATGAGTGTCCCGCATTCACATACCAGGCTTGTACTGGGAGGTAGATGATGTCATGTGTCTTGGAATGGGACCATCACATGCCAAGCTTGTACTGGTAGGGTATGTGATGGCCATGTTCCATGAGTGTCCTGGAATGGGACCATCACATGCCAAGCTTGTACTGGTAGGTACATGATGTCATGTTCCATGAGTGTTTTGGAATGGGACCATCACATGCCAAGCTTGTACTGGTAGGTATGTGATGGCCATGTTCCATGAGTGTCCTGGAATGGGACCATCATATGCCAAGCTTGTACTGGTAGGTACAGCGCTTTGTAGCATTCTTGCAATATCCGGTCAGCAGAGCGTCAACTGTATCAGCCAATAAGCGAACAGAATATAGTTCTGCAATTTGATTGGTTAGTACCGTTGGCGCTGTTGTAATCGGATGTTGCAAGAATGCTGCAAGCGCTGTACATGATTGCCATGTTCCATAAGCGTACAGGAATCTGACCATCTACGTAACTTGAACTGGTACGTACGTGTAGTGATCCACAAACTGAAGAGAGGGCTAGCAAATTCGAATAGCACTACTATGATTAGAATGCCGAAAATATCTAACATTAATTTTGGAGCATTCTGCCATCTACATGCAGTAACCATATACATGTACATGTATCTCAGACTTTGTACACCGAGAGCACATCGACTGGTCAAGGGAATCACCGTTGGTGTACAGAAGTATAATTATGTTCGGAATATGAAGTTGTATGGGGATTCAGAAACAGCCTGCTTGATGGCAATCCAAACAGTTCTGCTTCTCTAACCTCTGTGAAGAAACGAACGCTGATAATGGGCATACTATGCCATTCACAAAATGCACTAGTCAGCATATGTGGCAGTTCCATGCAGGGATCTGCATTGCAATTTTGAACTGCATTATGAAAAGGTCAAAGTGCAAGTATCCAGCCCAAGGTTTCACACTGTTGCCATACATAAACTCCTGGTAGGTGATTAGTATAATGTTTAAGCACTCTGATAATGATTTTGAATTAGTGATTACGCTATAGACATATGCTGACTCAAGCATATTTTGATTGTGTTAAAAGGTACCTCGGCGGTGAAGTTATGAGTGCTATTGTCTGAGCTGTTACGAGGCTAGCTGTCAGTACAAGCTGGTGGATGGAATTGGAGTGTGCTGAAGTAGCAAGGTGAGAGTAAGACCTAGCTGAGGCATCATTCTGAAAGGTGGGCCTGTCCTACCAGAGAGTTGTACTATGTGTCTTCAGCATGTGTCTTTAAAATTGATGCTGAGATTCAGAATGCTTTTCCGATATGCGTTTGCTGTGCAGCTTTACCACAAACCGGAAGGCTTCTTCCAAAAACCAGAAGGCTTCTTACGAGAATCGGAAGGAAGGTTTATTGTGAAGATGCAGAAGGCTTCTTCCGAAAAGTGCTTGCTTTGTATGTACCTAAGTCTCCGAAAAATGGTGCAGCGTCGCTTATGGAACTTCTAGAGCTCCATTTAGGCCTTCCGTGGCTGTGCTTAGGTTTTCCGGAGATGTGTTTGTAACGGAAACCGGAACCAGTGACGGAATGGTTTCAGAATCTTGGCATCAACTTTAAGTACCGTACCAGGAGTGCAGTTGTAAATTAATGTCGTTCTACACAGGACTGTCACTTCAACACGTACATCTGCCGGTGGTTACTGCTAGCAAGAATGCATGATGACATCATCATCATGATGACATCATCGTCATTGTACTCTTGCTACTAGCTAACCTCGAGTATCTTCTTCTGACACTCTTGAAGTGCAAAGAACTTCTCTTTGCCAGTTGATATCAGTAGCAGACGGGCTGGCGAGTCATCGGGAAGGTAGGACACGTGGGCATGGAGGAATCTCATGTCGTTGAACTTTGGGAGACAAATTGGTGTCCAGCTCTCTGCAGACCGGAAAGTAGTCGAGGCATCCACCAATTTTGAAATTGAATATCAGGTGAATGTCTGGTGATTTAGGAGTAAGGAGAGGGGGTAGAGGGGGGAGAAAGGATGGAGGAGGAGGGAATGGGGAGGAGGGAGGAGGAAGGAGGTATCACAGTTGGCTGTCATAGGTACAGTCTATCAATCTGGATTGAGCTGTGGTGCAGGCTACATCATCGAGAGCTATGATGATGTCAGTGTTTTCTCCATAAATGATAGGCTGCATTAATTACTGGCACAGTTGAGTACATCACTTGTTAAACATTGCTGCAGCTAACATAAAAAGTCAGATGTTCAAAATGTACCCTGGGTTGATGATCTTCAGAACCTGGTAGCAGGCATACATCAGTTGTAACGCAAGCTAAGGGGAGGGGAAGGGGATGGACGACAGAGGGAGGAATGAGGGAGGGAGGGAAGTGGTGGAAGGGGGGGAGGGAAGGAGGGGTGAAGGGAGGGGTGGGAGGGAAGGTGGAAGAAAGGAGAGAGGGAGGAAGGGGAGAGGGAGGGAGAGAGGGAGGGAGGGAGGATTAGGTTAGGAAGGGAGGGAGGGAGGGAGGGAGGGAGGGAGGGAGGGAGGGAAGGAGGGAGGGAGGGAGGGAGGGAGCGAGGGAGGGAGGGTGGGAGGGAGGGAGGGTGGGTGGGAGGGAGAGTGGAAGAAAAGAGAGGGGGGACAGAGACAGGATGGTGGGAGGGAGGGAAGGATACATGTATTATGTACAATGTAGAGGGGAAGTGATGGACATCCATTGCTCACCTGATTCTCCGACAGTCGTGACTTCACAACAGCCACAAACACCAGCGGTCCTCGACACACGAACACAATCCTGTGGTCCCCTGCCACTACGCTCCTGAGGAGACAGGGAAAACAAAATTCTCCGTAGGATTCAATCCTGTACTAGCTTGGGAGACCACAACATCAATAGCAGGAGAGCATCCTGTACTCTGGCAACAGCTGCCGAGCACCATGATATTGCTCCAAAACGCTCCCATGATGGGAAACAAGTCATTCTACGCTGAGAACCAGGTAAGGAAATGCAGCATTCTCAAACTCTGAACGGTCTGTGAACGCAGCGTTCGCAAACTCCGAAGGGTCTGCTAACGTTCGCGAACTCTGTGAATGCAGTGTTGCGTTCGCGAACTCTGACAGCAGTGTTCGTGAGTTCCGAACGGTCTGCGAATGCAGCGAACGTCATACTGCCCAAAGTAATAAACGCCGCCCTCAAATACTTGCTGCACCAAACTGAATCCCATCCCAGCACCCATACAAGAAACTGAGCGATCACCTGTCATACTCCACCTCTTGAAACAGACACTAATGAACTGCCTCTGTCATAATAATATTATACATGTACAACGTACAAGTTCTGCTACTGCTTTTGTGCGTGTGTGTGTGTGTGTGTGGGGGGGGGGGGGGGGGGGGGGGGGATCTTCGTGAACTTCCAAGGATATTGCAAGCAATCACAGAGTCAGCAGACTAATCCTGGCCACCCACCCTATTCTAGTGGCAGCCAACAAACCTGTTCTCTCTCTCCTACTGGCCTCTTCTCGCAACGTGCTTGGAGAATATAAACCTCTGGCGATACACTTGATGACGTAATGCAAGCTTGATCAGTTAGACTCGTTCCCAGGGGTCTGGGAACGAGACTAGTGATCAGCGCATGTGTGATCGTGTATCTCTGCGATATTTATGATGTTCTGCTTGAAAGACTCTGGAGGAGGCTTGCAGGTGAATTTGCATCAGAGCTGCCTATACCTCAGACAGGTGAGCTTGGGGTTCCTGTCCGTAAAAAAATACATAATAATCCTTGCCTGAGCATGCGGTGGCTTCCTACGGTCGACTCACTCAGACTCACAGTGGCCATCCACCCAGGCCATGTAGGACCACCGTGAGCCTAGTCTCGGAATCAGACCCTTCGCGCGCGGGAGGAGGAAAGGGTCTGGGCACCATCTTACAATCGAGTTGTCCCCAGGTCGGAATGTTGACCTAACGAATCAGAAGCGTTGATTGCAAATGAAGGGCTCAGTGGAAAAAGGGGATAAGCACTTTTGACCATCCCTAAAGGTCAAAGGTCAACTTTGTGTTTTCGCAGTGTAACAAGACATTAAGGTTGAATTTCAATAGTTGAAAGGATGGACTGTTAAGATCCAGCCTTAATTGATTCAGAAAACACATGGCCATATGGTTGACCTTTGACCTTTAGAGTTGGTAAAAACCTCTTGTCCCCTTTTTCCACTGAGCCCTTCAAATGACGTCAGGGAAAAATGATTTTTCTCCAGGCTTTCCGTGTCGCCAGTGACTAGACGTGGCAAATCGCTGTGCCGTACCGCATTTACCCACGAGTGTCTGACAAAAGTCGAGGAGAGCAATGAGCAGATCGACTGTGATCGTACGCATGGTATCGCAGTTGATCGCTAATTACCACGCATAATTGCATTCCGTGAGGACAACTTGAATGTAGGCACGTGCCCAGACCCTTTCCTCCTCCCCCGCACGAAGGGTCTGGTTCCGAGACTACCGTGAGCCTGGGTACTTGCAATTAGCCACCGTGGGACGGCCACCGTGGGTCTACGTTATAGTTATACTGTGGCCTTGAGTAGTTTATGGGAAATAATCACGAGAGGCTGTTTATTTGGACCACGAGGTGCAGCCTAAATGAACAGCCTCAGCCTCACAGCCTTGAGTGGGATTTCCCATAAACCACGAAAGGGCATAGTCTAACTGGCTTGTACTATAGCTACCTGAATTAGAGATCCTTGCATGTTCCAACACTCCAGAATGCGCTGAGCCATGGTCTAATTCCATTAACACTGAGTCATCATGCTCTAGTTTCTATAACCTACAGCTGTTGCATGGCTGCATGGCTAACCAGTACCCACTATAGTACAGAGTGTAGATAAGAGGCCTCAGGCCACCATGGGTAGTCTCTTTCCCAGATCGACCATTTTTCGCACGCGGAGGGTAAATAATAGTCTGGTGAACGGAATTTTCTGTTTTCCTTCCATGTGGTTGCAGAAATGGTGACGTAATGTTTCTAGGAATGTAACACGAGCTGAATGTGGAGCAGATTATGTATAGGGTCTACTATGTTGACGCGGAGGTTATGCGATTTATCCTCCGCGGGAAAGTTTGGCCGAGGCGAAGCCGAGGCTAAACTTTCCCAAGAAAGATAAACCGCATAACCTCCGAGTCGACGTAGTAGATCCGGATTCTACCACAGACATAACCTCCAAGTCAAGTTAGTAGCTGGATCCGGCTGCTAGACAACTACAACTCTCTGATTCTCAGCACAGCGTGGTGATCCTTTGATGTACCGCGGAGGATAAATCGCATAACCTCCGCTATGACGTCATAGCGGAGGTTACATGTATGCGATTTATCCTCCGCGGTACATCAAAGGAACGCCCACGCACTGTGGTAGAAGTAACTGAGCTTAGCACAACCGTGCGCCACAGAATATGTCACAAAAAGTACACAACACATGAACTGTGAGTCAGGCAGGCTAATTCAAACCATCTAGCAGTATATAAAAGGGCACATTTTCGATGACTAACCGCAATGACATAAGAGTGTGATACAGCTAGGCTGTACAGTGAATGTACTGACCTTTGTATTATGGTTTAGAATCTGAATGGAAGAGTTTATGAAGTATACTGCCTCTATTCTGCAGTGCCATTTGCTGTCACACGTCCAGAGTGGTTGCACACAGGGAAAGGACTGGATCCTCTTGCAGGATGCATGCACATGCATTCGAGCCGACAACAGGAGAAGATGATCAACATTTCAGCCACATTCGATGATGTCACTAAGTAAGCATTTGTGATACTTAGTAGTGCCATATGCAAGACCATCCAGCTATTATTCAGATGATCTAGGTCTTGAATCCCAGCTGCTCCCACAAGTTTTCGCACCCTCTCTTTGTGTGTATGAGACTGTGAGTGTGTATACCATATTGCGGGAGAGGGAGACTCCAATTGACCCGTCTACACCTGTTAGCCTGTGACAATAACGTGGCTGTGGACACGTCATGAAGCGATGATCGGCAAGTATGCCGGCAACCTAGCCTCGTTCCCAGGCTCCTCCCCCTGCGCGTGCCGACGATAAATACCGGGGCAGAGAGCCTGGTACGCTTTCGCACGTGATACGCGGCACGTCAACGTCACTGCTATGATTCACTTATCTGTTACATCACAACTGGAGCGTGCGGACTTCTGTGGCAGCGATAGATCGACATACATGTAGGGAAGATTTACCGATGGTGACAACTGCGGAGAACGTTACCTGGCAATACAGACACCCATGGATAGGGGTACAGTTCAGTATAAGCTACAAAATGCAACTTACTCATTCCAGACTGTCCGGTGACGAGAATCTGTCCCCGAGGATTGACGAGCGCCATTTACTGCACAGCGTGGTGTTGTGTTTGTTTACGCTTCTACAGGCTAAGGCTTGTAACTCTCGGTTCCATGCTTCAAAACTACATACATTATTATACAGCAGCTGCTGCATGTGAGTGACGTGAACACTTACACTGCTGATGTTACGTGACCTCGACATGCGTCAGTGCCGTGGCATCACATGCGAAAGCGTACCAGGCTCTCCCCCTCCGTATTCCGCGTGCACATGGGGGAGCCTGGGAATGAGGCTACCGGCAACCTGCATGGTGGCAATTCGTCATTTTTTGAAATCCCTCACCAAAAACTGGGGCCCTGATGTCAGCCTTGTGATGTGGTACCCTCTCACCATTGCACATATTGCCTCAACAGGAAACAACACCATTATGTTTATGTATGTGTAAAGCTAGGGGGTGAGACAATGTGAATCGACTTCTGAAGGCATTTCAGCTGTTTACACGAAAATTTGCACCTACCAAAATTTCCCGCTACCGTATATGGTATGTGTCACTTTGTGTGTTGTGTGTAACTATGTGTCACTTTGTGTGTTGTATGAGTGGGTGTGTGTGTATGTGTGTACGTCTGAGTATGTTGGGCTAGTATGTTGTGTGTGAGTGTGACACAGGGAGGTTATTCATGATGACTATGAATATCCAGCAAGTGACCACAAAACCCACAAGTGTTGCAACCAGTTGGGTTGTATAAAATGCGGAGCCAAATATTGTCTGCTGTCTTATTTTCTTCAAGTGCTTCTGCAAGAGCTGTGGCACCAGCTCATACAATTTTTGGAAGGCCTTGCATTTCATTGCAGGCCTAATTACCTACCTAGTGAAATGTGCAGGGTGTACCTATCCTTAGCCTCGTTCCCAGGCTCCTCCCCAGCTTTTTGTCGCATACTGTACTGTTGCATACTGTATACCGTAGATCTGGAAATTTTCGTATTAAATATATTTCGCTTTTAATTTTTTTTGCGTTGTTTTGTTTTCGTCGCTCAAGCACACCAACAAAAATTAAACCACGCGAAAATTTTGTTCACGCGTACGCGTAGCGCGTACACGTGCACATTCCCGGGACCGGATACTATGTCACACCACTGGAGAGAAGCTGGAGCCTTGGATCAGCGCGAGGGAATGCAGCAGACACCCATGCCGTATCACTGATAGAGAGGGAACTGCCATCGGCTACTTCCCTCGAAAGATTTCACCCGTCTGTCTCGGTCCGCGGTTCCAACTGCCTTCAGAAGTTCGCTTCCACGATCGCGTGCTTGGGCTGGTATAGAAGGGCTCAGCGATCTTCCAGGATCAGGAACACCATCGACAGGTTTCTGGTACCGTGTTTTAATTTCCGTCGTAATGCAATATCGACAAAAATTAATTACGGCTAGCTGAACTCACTGTCGTTCACCTATCATGGTCTCTGCTCCACTCGCACCAAGCTTCCTCTTCAGCTTCGTATCAAACTGAAGAATCCTGGTATCGTCCACCCCCAATCACAATCAGGCCTCTGCTCCACTCGAACTGAGCTTCCACTTTGGCTTCATATCAAACTGAACAACCTAGTATCGTCCACGTGGACCCCAGTCACAATCGTGGCGCAGCTCTAAGTAGAGCTGTGACAGTGTTTCCACAGAGTATTGCATCGGATTATAGCATACCTGAAGAATGGTGGGGTGAGCCTGAGCGAACGCACGAGCAGAATGTGGAGCAGATTATGTAACTGAGCTCTAACGCCACAGAATATGTCGCAGAAAGTACACAACACATGAACTGTTAGTTTGGCAGGCTAATTCTAGCAGTGTATAACAGGGCACATTTCGCAAGTTGATGAGTGACCGCAATCAATTCTCCATTATTTGCATGCGATAATTATATGACGCCAAGGGCGCATCGGAGGGCATACAACTTCCTATAGTGCACGTATCGACGGCATAGTGCTGAGTGTTACTAAAAATAACATTTCCGGTTAAGCACGTGAAATTGCGTGCACAGTACGGTTACAGACGTTCGATGGAACTTTTTCCTGGGCAAAGAAGATGAGTGCTACCGATTTCAGTATACGTAGAAACGCCATCCAAGCAATCTCTAGCCCAAGTACTTCTTCTAGTTCGGGTACCTCTCCTACCAGTGTAGCAGGCCCAGATTCGGAGAAAGTATCGCCGGATGCAAGCCAACATTCGCCGCTCTCGACAACAGCACAACAGCTCGACATTTGCTGTTGTGTTAGTTGGAGGGAGGGAATGATAGCATCGAAGGGAGCTCACGCTAGGTAGCTAGGTCCTCGTCAAAGACGAACGCTGCAGACGGAATGCCAGCCATCTCGTAAGTACAAAATGACCGCATAAGGAACGCGCGTCTACAGTTCACATGCTTATACAGTCAAAATTTTGAATTCTATATTTAGTAACACTCACCATCTATGAACGTTGCATGCCCTCTCACCGCCTTCGGCGGCTCGATGTGCCCTTGATGACTCATGTGCATGTTACAGACAGAACAAGAATAACACTTCATCTACTGTGGGGCTCACTCAGACTCAGCCCAGTAATTATTCCCATTGGTGATGAACACAGAACATAGCACGAAGAGTCATGGCACACCCTTTCCTCTCCCACATGCCACACCTATACACCCACCCACCCACCACATACACACACACCATACACACTAAGGGATTGATATCTTTGATGTCCATAGTGCCCCTCTCTCCAATCCAGGTTGGCTGGGCACAGGTGGGCAGAGTCACTGAGCACCCTCTGCAGACAAGAGATCCCCTCGATCAATTCAAGGAGGATGCTGGGAGCAGGAGGAGAGGGGGGTGGGAGGAGAAGGGAGACCCTCTGCTGGAGAGCTGTGAAGTGTGGGGTGTCATCGTTGCCACAAAGCTGGCAGCAGTGTGAGGATCATCACTGTAACTAGTCCCTGAGGGAGTGGTGGAGACTGGTCTGCATGGGACTGGTCCCCAAGGGGAGCTCGAGCATGCATGGGACTGGTCCCCAGGGGGAGCTAGAGCATGCATGGGACTGGTCCCCAGGGGGAGCATACGTGGGACTGGTCCCCAGGGGGAGCATGCATGGAACTGGTCCCCAGGGGGAGCATGCGTGGGACTGGTCCCCAGGGGGAGCTAGAGCATGCATGGGACTGGTCCCCAGGGGGAGCATACGTGGGACTGGTCCCCAAGGGGAGCATGCATGGAACTGGTCCCCAGGGGGAGCATGCATGGGACTGGTCTCCAGGGGGAGCATGCACGGAAATGTGCATGTGTTGAGATTATGTAATCCTTTGTTTGCAGTGTCTACAGGAGTGAGCTGGATGTTCAACCGGAGTACACTCTCTTAGCAACAGCACTCTTCAAGGTACGAGTATGTACGTATGCATTTAGTCCCTTCATATCCTGATATCCCATCCAACTCAGAGAGTTGCTCTGATTTCCACGCAGCCAATGTTTGATTAATGTAGCAACCACACACTCTCCCCCTCACATTTCTGTCTCACATTGCTATCATGCGTGCATGCACACACACTGCACACATACACTCACACTACACACACGGACACCATGTCACACACACACACACCACACCACACTGTCACACACCACACACACAAGCACATAGCCTCGAACCCGGGCGCGGAGCAGGGGGAAAAGAGCACCTGGTATCCACTGTTTGAGCATGCACTTAATTTTCCCGACATTCCGGGAATTCCGGATAAGACTGTGTCATTCCCGTGGCTTATTGACGTCAGATACGTGTTCATAACCGTATCACGATCGTATTTTGTCTATAATGGTGTCTTTATTCAAGATCTAGACAAGGATGTTTCGTACCTTCAGCGACTTGGGTGTGCAGCGATGACACTCGAACCCGAGCAGATGGCATGTTTGAGTATACAAAGAGACTCTGTCTACGCACTGGTTTTGGTAAGCCATTGTGTTATACCGTTTGTGTTTGATGTGAAGCTTGCCCGAGATGACAGCGTAGTCATTGTAGTCTCATCCCTCATGGTATTGACGACAGACCAAGTTCCAAACGTGAGAGTGAAAGCTGCGATCATGTCTTCATGGTTTAGTTATGTGGTATAGACGTCATTGGAAAGTTTTGCGATGTCATCTGCATGACTCCACGTGGTTTTATATGATAATTTAGCGCATGCGCAAACGGTGGATACCAGGCGCTCTTTCCCCCCGGGCCCCTCCTCCGCGCCTGGGTTCGAGGCTAGCAAGCACACTGTCACACACACCATGTGCATGCACACATACAAGTGCTGAGTTTGATCATTCATGAATGTTGTGGTCCAGGAAATGGGCATCAAGTAGCTTCCAAGTGCTGAGTTTGATCATTCGTCAATGTTGTGGTCCAGGAAATGTACATCAACTGCCATGCCAGGCACAGTGTTTCGGGGTAAATCATTTGTGACTGCTGTGCCTCAACGGTTCCATCAACTAGCTGTCCCTGCTGCGTTTTGAGTTGTGGCTATACTATTCAGCATCAACAACCATGCCACACATTCTGGTGTTCTGACGTTTGTTTGTTTGTTGTTTGGCTAACAGTGTACTTTGTAAATTATACTTTGTAATTAGCACACTACACTACTTTTGGGGTTGGTGTGGGGGTTATGCACGTGCATATACGGAGAAGTTGAGTCTCCATGCATTAGTATGCAATACTAGAGGGGATTGTGCCTGATCCCCTGCCTGTAAGCCACTGAGGGGTATACCTGATCCCCTCATAAAGCCAGCTGAGGGGTTTGCAAGATCCCCCGCATTTGATTGCTGCTGAGGGGTTACTGAATCCCCTTCTTCACTGCTGAGGGGTATGCTGAATCCCCTTTCTTTGCCTGCTGAAGGGGTTCCTGCATCCCCTTGTTTGCCTGCTGAGGGGGTTGCCCTCTATTTGATGCCGCCAATTAAGGGGTTTGCTGATCCCCTTCTTTGCCTGCTGAGGGTTTTCCCCTCTTTAATGCCGCCAGCTGATCTTGAGGGGAGTACAAGGGTAGTTGTCATTCCCTACAATGTGATTTGGGTGGATGAATCACAAAGTGATTTAGGTATGGGGAATTTTTCTGTATGTATGTGGGTGTTTTCAATCTGAGCTACAACAGTGCCCAGGTAAACAGTTCTGATATTCATCATCAATTAGTGTCCTGTCAATCACACCAGAAACCTGCTGTGGTAAACAGTGCTGATATTCATCATTAATTAGTGTCCTGTATTGGAAACCTTGAACCTTGGGCTGACCCTTGGAGAACAATGTCAACATTCACACTCCACAAGTGATAATTATGTCACAATGTGTAACATGCTGTAGCAGCAGTTCTGATGTTGAAGCAAATATACTGGAATTGGGAACTTGTTTTGGTGTGGTTACGTAGTTGCTACTGTCAAACGCTTGTGCCTGTTATCTAAGCTACTTGTATGCATTTGTGTCTAAGTGGGTGTTATCTAGCCTCGTTTCCAGGCCCCCGCCCAACATTTCGTCGCTTGCAGTCAGCACGTCGGACTGGGAACGAGACTAGGTGTTATCTAAGTTTGTGCCTAAGTATCTGTAGCTACTTGTCAGCCTGAGCCCAAGTCCTGTTATGACAGCTCAAAACCACGCCACACACCATCTCACCTTATCCAGTTTTCTTGATGCTTGTTTGAAGACTGACACTCTATGGCATGATGAAGAAGGCCAGGTGAGTACTCCATTGAGTCACTGATACGGTTCAAGAATGTGACTGTGTGGGAGAATACCTACTCTCATAGTCTCGGTACCAGACTTTGCACACGGGAGGAGGGTCTGGTGCACTTGCATACATATAAATTTGAACTCCGCTGCTAAATTTTGGCGCGATGAATCTGACTGGTTGGTTGTTGTTTGATTACATATCTTTTCATGCAAAAACACGAGCACATCACAAATTGGAGCGTTCAGAGAGATAGAGACAGCGATCAAAGTGATGTTCACCAAGCTTGGATACCCCACAGCGAATCCCGAGGTGCTGGAAGCTGTGTAGTTGTAAAAGGGAATGACGTCTTTGTTTCCACGCTGAGTGAAGGAGATGATTAATATACAAGTAAAACTCAATAGTGCATGCTACTGAAACGGCTGCAGCAACAGGCAGTAGACCTTGCGATGCTTGTCAACAACTCTCTTCCTGCCAGATCGACAATTGCAAGAACGACGGAATGTTCTAACGCGGAGAGCGCTACTGCAGCTTTGGACCGATTATTCGGCGAAATACGTAGGGCACAACAAAATGCAGCTGATACCTGGCCCTGTGTGTACAAGATGTTTACATGTTACCTGATCCAGCACAAGCACCTTCAGAGGGCTTACGACGACAACAATAGAGTGGAACCGCTGTGCAAATAGTCCAATACAAGTAGCAGACTATACTGTAGCAGAGGGACTTTCCACTGCAGTACGTAGGAAACCTGTATTCGTCAGCGTACCCATAAACAGTTTATATACCGTATATCCTCTAAAACTTCGGCAGGTTTTTATTAATTATTCATAAGCCTTGCCGAAATTAAATTGAAAAAATGTGTCCAAAATGCAGAAGGGCTACCCGTGGTCGGTCGTTTTTTTTTTCCACTCGAGAGTCAAGTCTCAAGATCGAGCAGCTATACTGGTAGGGCAAGCTATGTAGTCTTTCCTCTTGGTACAGACTGTGACACTCCATACTTTCAACTAGCACCTGCATCGGAATTGTCGGCGTACGAAGCGAACGATCTCTGAGTGTGCCGCAGGCTGTATGATCAATACTCACCCCGTGTCATACTCTATTCATTTGTGTTGACTCCCAGGCTCAGGGCAAGACTCGGAGGTTTGCGAGTGTTACAGAAGTTCAGTGTAGGGCTTTCACCAATTGGACGAACTGGTCAACGTGGCACGTCAAACGCGATCGGTTGATTTACAGGGGCGGGTGTGCGTTGGCAACAGCTTGGAGCTTTCACAGCTTGGGGCTTTAAACAGCACCAAACTCACCGATCTCTCACTTTCATAAGCCATCTCTTTTGGACAGGACGGCAAGCTGCTGAACAATTAGAGATTAAATTCTGGGAATTCCCTTGCCAACATTCAAGACAAGATAATTAGGGATGCTGAATTATGCGGTATGCAAGTGCACCAGACCCTCCTCCCTCGTGCGAGGTGTCTGGTACCGAGACTACTAGTCACACCCTCTCCAAGAATAGTACTAATTTTTCCAATTGACCCCCTCTCCACTCCTCTTCCTCCCAGGCTGTTGAAAAATACCAGGTTCCCTCACTGCACTGCCTTGTGGTGGCCAATGTGAGGGGAAGGGGAAGAACTTTGAACAAGATTGATAATTCTTATACTCTGACGAATTGCATAATTGAAATTGATTATTACACAGGAGCTTAGCTTGCTCTAGGTTTGAAGCACATTATCTTCCTCCACAGTATACTTTGTAAAGTTGATTCCCACTAGTTTGCTGGTTTGCCATCTTGTGGTCACTCGAGGGCCCTCATGTGAGTGGAGTGTGGCCAGCCAGAAGTGGTAGGATATGGCTGTCTGTGCTGATTTTGGGTGTGTGCATAATAGAAAAGACGTCTCAATTCCAACTCCTAAAAGGCACATTGCACCTGTAGCTACCTTCTAAAGGGAATGGAGGTGCTGTGAACAATCATGCAAATTAAGTGCAGGCAGCCACCCTGTAATTGGTCCCCCCCCCCCCCCCCCCCCCCCCCCCCCCCAATTAGTCTCATAACCAGACCCCTCACACATGCAGGGAGAGAGAAGGGTCTGCATGGATCGAATTCTGAGGCTAACCCCAGCTACGGAGCCTAGCTTGGATAACTACCATGATCGTGTATATATTGCCTGTTTTTGTGGTGACATAAATGTCTCCACAACGGTACAAGTACTTACAGCAGAATAATAATATATATACGTAGGCATCATGCATTTGAGGTGGTCAGCTGTTTTGCTTGCTTCTCACATCTTCCTCGGCTCCTGAATTGGTCTACGTTTCTAACACTGTCCTTTACGTCTCTAACCTGACTTCGCAAGGAGCGCATGCAAGACTACTCGGGGGTGGGGCTGGTCACGTGATAACTTTTGCAGAACCAGGTAACGTACAGCCTGGTTCCCATGGACCTTGAAGCGATCAAAAGCTGGAGGTGTGGAAGGTCTGGGAATTAACGAGGCTAGTAACGTACGACGTAAAGTAAGAGATAAAGCCGATTTGATGACAGCTGTATTGATTCCCTGAATGACTAAACGCAACTGTGGGTGGAACAGATTGACGAAGTCGTCCAAGGATAGGAGGTTGCGCTCGCGATCGGCACCGAGGCAATTATGCAGTTGTGGCGGAGTTGGCTTCATTGGATTATGGACTTGATATAATATACTGACAAGGTTGATCTTCTCAAAGCTGTTATTAGCACTATTAGCACTATTAGGGTTCACTCCTTTGCGGAGGGGTGGTCTGACAAGTTCTCAAAGGGAACAACAAAATGTAAACAATAACAAAGAAGAAATTCGGTGCCCTTTCCGTTTTGGAAGGGTGACATTGAGTTGCTGGTCACTACCGTGAACGTTCGTGGTTTTGACTCAAAACCACGACTTTTGAGGTCCCTATACGTACAACTCTTGAACTGATGATGCTGTGTTATTGTTGCACACCAGGAATA
Source organism: Axinella damicornis (assembly GCA_963931865.1). Taxonomy (NCBI): domain Eukaryota; kingdom Metazoa; phylum Porifera; class Demospongiae; order Axinellida; family Axinellidae; genus Axinella; species Axinella damicornis. Next base: position 8,411,367 of record OZ007514.1, on the reverse strand, counting down.
ATTTATCACAACTTTGCACCTCCCCTGTGCCTTTGCCTACTAAAATAAATTATGGTTCAAGGGGGTTCTGTGAAAATGCTTCACTCAGAAGGTTCTCCACATCATCTCCTTCCAACAGCTTCGGTCCGAGTTCACAGAAAGTGATCAGTACTGTAAACGATAAGGGAAACATGTAATGGAATTTAGCTGTATACATGTATTGTGGCAAGAACTCTACACTCACCAGACATACGCAAGCCTTCATTTGTGTCTCTGCTTAATAAATATTGGTACTTATTCCCCAATCATCTACACTGTAGATATTTCAGAAATGCATCCTTCAGCCACTGCAGTATTAGAAGGCAAGATACAGTCCATAAGAATTTATACCAGATGGTGTTAGAACTGATAGTATGACAACACATTAAAGATGACAGATATGAGCAACATTCCAATGTGCAACCTAGGTAGCTAATTATAATGTGATACATTTACCCAACACAATCATAATGACTTGTGCATAATTTGTCCTATTTTTCAACTTACAATGTGGGTCTGGCTTTTATAGGGGTGAAGTCTTGCATCCTTCCTTTTCAGTGTTCCCTCAAGCTTGCTTCTCACATTTAAACAATCAAAAAACTGGTCAATTGCCAGTCAAATGAATGCTCGGGTTTCAGTAGTCTCATCACTGTCATAAAACGTCTATGCATCGGCAACTGTTGAATTCATCACCTATTATACACACAGTATTACATAATGCTGCATTATATTAAAAGCACAATGACATCATTACTACTTGTGCCGCTAGATAAACTCTCATCTTAGCGTATGGAGTCAAGTTTATTTTGTCTGGTGAGTATGTGGCATAGACCAATGCCAAGGTGAGGAGACGACCTTTCCTTCTCATAGACATCCTGAACATGTTCCAACTGATCCATTTCCCATTTTTCTACATACAAGGATAAAGGTATTTTGTTATTTGAAGTTTGTTTGCCAAGTGTCGATGCACAATGAAAATCACCACAGGTTAGTTAGAAACATTGTGCACCTCTCCTGAGTGCTGCAATGCTTGATTAGCTTCTTCAGTGTCACATTACACGGAACATTTTCCCCCTGCCAGGAGTGCACATTTACACAGTTCACATTCCTCGAGATCACAGACTACTCGTCCAGTTTTGAACAAGGCTAAGCCATTTCCCAGCTGGAATTTACAAACAAGACAATTAGTGACTTACTCTTCCTAGTGTCAGCATTTGTGGATCCACAGGTAGCACACAGATCTGAGTCCGTTGTCCTATTGAGTCAGTGCTTCAGTTGTCTGAATACAATGGGCGTGGGCAGCAGCGTACTCCATACCAGACTCACTGATAATATTATCCTGCTTAATGATCTGTAGCAGTTCCTCCACCCTCTCTTCGATGCCTCACACTATACCTGGAGGCCTGCTGTGTGCATGTGTGTGTAGATACGTATGTGAGAGGAGAGGGGAGAGGGTACATACCAAAGATACAATGGGTTGTGATGAGTGGAACAATGTATTATGTCACTTCTGTCATCTTTCGATTGTGTACATTTTGCAAACGGCTCGAAGCAATTTCCCACAACAGGACCTAGAGCAATTAAAAGCATTGGGATAATACCCACACACCTGCTCAATCTCAATCATCCATGCATGCAATCATAGATATCGATAATAGAGCTCTATTATCTATGATGCAATCTTCACAACCCGTACCACCAGTTTCCCTCCCCTCTCCATCCATCTCCTCTCCTCACAAGCAATTGTCACAGCCTAGCAGTCACATGACATCCTGGAAGTGTCAATAGTGACTGGACGTTCTACTCCCTTCACCTCATTCACCACAAACTGAGAGAATCTGATTACAAACACTGCTAGTTCTCCCCTTCCTCTCACTACCCAATCATCAGCATTGTACTGTATTTCTGGGATCATTAGAGACTTAGCAACACCGCACTGGACACTGCATTTTGTGTATTTATAGTTCCATTGATGCAGTAAACCCAGGGCATGCAACAACTCATTCACACTCAAATGTAGAATACAGTTTGCTTCACAAGACTATTTTCAGTGAGAGGCCTGGCCCATCACAACTCTAGACAGGTCACCTGAAATTCACAATGCTGAGTAGATTCATAACTAGCCAGCATGACCATCTCTGTACAGTATCATTTCGCCTAGAACCCTCGGTATAAAATGTAGAGTTTACATCTGCCTCCCTCCTCCCTGAGTTGCTTTTCTTCCTCTCTACCCCCATTCCCCCCTCCCACTCACCTTCAACGAGATGGAGAAATGGAGCTGAAGTCAACTGGCACAGCTCGTTCACGTTAACGCGTTCACAGACGCCGGCGCCCAGCCTTGAAACTTGTTCCCAGGCGGCGTGGGACCCAACTTGCCGAACAGCATGCGGAGACAACTAGCAACAGAGGGAACGCCATTGGCAGAAACTACTATAGGGCAACGCCATTGGAGACGAAAATCGACAGAGACAGAGACATGCTCACCAATGGCTACCGTCTGCGCGTGCACACCTGGTATAATTTTGCCGCCAAAATGTGAACCAACCAATCAAATAAGAGCATTAGAGCCTACCGGCGCGCGCGTAGCCGGCCAGCTTCAGCCGGTATATAAAGCGGGTCCCGCATTGCCGAAGTCATTCGGGCTAGGTACTGCTCGGGTGAGGTTAACGTGAGGTGAGCCCTCACCCTAACCTTACCCTTGCTCTACCTTTCACTGCTTGGGGGGTGGGGCAGCCTGGGGGGGGGGGGGGTTGGGCAGCCTTGGGGGGGTTGGGCAGCCTGGGGGGTTGGGCAGCCTTGGGGGGGTGGGGCAGCCTGGGGGGGTTGGGCAGCCTGGGGGGTGGGGCAGCCTGGGGGGTTGGGCAGCCTTGGGGGGGTGGGGCAGCCTGGGGGGGTTGGGCAGCCTGGGGGGTTGGGCAGCCTGGGGGGTTGGGCAGCCTGGGGGGGTGGGACAGCCTGGGGGTGTGGCCCGCATTGGATGGCCCCAAAGGGAGTGGGGCCCCATGGGGGTGCTGCCTCCATTGGGGGAGTGGTGGTGGTATTGGCTGCATGCATGCATGCATGTTCACGGTTATTGCATTGCCATCATTCTTATCTATGATGTCAGGAGCGCATCGCTAAGGTAGGGCGGGGTAATTCGGGCCACGGGGTAATTCGGGCCACTTCAACGTTGCAACAGGAAAGCATCCATTGGATTCTTGCTTCTAGTGAGTTGTAGGCAGGTTGAGTCCCTGGATATGCATGGCCAGAAGTTTGCCTAAAGTCTGTCCGTTTTTAGTTACCGTTGACCTGAAGTTGAAGTGGCCCGAATTACCCAGTGGCCCGAATTACCCCGCCCTACCTTACCTCATTATGCGCTCCTGATGATGTAAAGGTTGTATCACCCTTACGTCATATTCTGTATCACGTGAGTGCATGTGTAAGCCATTTTATGATCGCTGACTAAAAGAGCATGAAGAGTTGTGTTGCTGAATCCTAGTCTCTAAGCTAGCGCGGGTAACACTACATGGTGGCAGCGTTGTTGGGATCGTCCTCCAACTAACTCAACCATTTTGCACCGTGCGTATCGAGCCGATAGTCGAGCACATGGCCGCCACGTTTCAAGTCTGCTCCAGAACCCTTCACCTCACTCGCCCAGAGGAATGGGAGAAATGGGTCTGCCCATAGATAATAAGAGTGGGCGTAGAGCCAGTCAACACCATAGTAAGGTTGGTGTATTATCTATGGAACAGTGCAGCCACAACACACACTCAGAGCAGCGTGCTCCAGGTGTGGCAAATATCCTGCCCGTGATGGACAGCATTGTCCTGCAAAGGAGGCCACCTGCCGTAAGTGCAATAAACGAGGACACACTCAATCAGTGTGCAGGACTTCAGCCAAAGTGGGAGGCTCACAGCGAGCATGTGGACAGTTCTCAGTATGTGTTGTTGGGAGCAGTTGAGGAGCAGAATACACTGTCAAGCAAGCCCTGGGCAGTTACCTTGCAGCTCAGGAACAAGGCAGTGGAATTCAACATTGACACTGGGGCAGAGGTGACCGTGATTTCCGAAGCAGTCTGGAAAGACATTGGTCAGCCTTTGTTGCTACCATCGGACCGAACTTTGAGAGGTCCAGACACACGTCCTCCCAGCGCAAGGCAAGTTCACAGGGAAACTGGTGACGGGTACACAAGAAGCCGAGGAAGAGATCTATGTTGTGAAAGGGCTCAACAAACCCTTGCTCGGATGACCAGCTATTGCAGAGCTCAGGCTGGTACAACGTGTCACAGCAGTCAACGACAAGGAACTGAGCCCCGCTGAGCAGTTCCCAGCTCTCTTTGAAGGTCTCGGTAAACTCCAAGGCGACTGTACTATTCAGCTACGGGAGGGAGCTAAGCCGTTTGCACTGTCTACTCCAGATGGTTCTTACCGCAGGAATCGGCGGAACATTGTCCGTCTACCCGATCCCCCTGAAGTGGAAATCACAAACCCCACTGATCATCCTGAGACAGTTGCACCTGCTCAACCACAGTTGCACGAAACAATTGAACCTCGCAGGAGCACTCGAACATCTCGACCCCCAGACTAGTTGGCAACATTGTCCCTCGAAGGGGAGATGTGGTATTGGCTGCATGCATTGTGTTATATTGTATTGGCCATCTTATGTATGATGTAAAGGTTGTATCACCCTTATTACGTTACATCATAATTATTCTGTATCACGTGAGTGTGTAAGTTCATGGCCATTTTATGCTGAAAGAGTTGTGTTGCCGAATCTCAAATAAACAGTACCGACTGGGATTCAATACGCATGATCATGCATAGTAATTTGATTTCATACAAAATGAATAGTAATCTGGTATCATAAAACAAAATTTAATGTCATGAGCGTGTAGAATTTCAATCTTAAATACTCAATTTTTCTCCTCAATCCTTCTCGCAGTGGTACCTAGATGAAATGAAACAAGAACATAACATTATTTTAGTGCGCGTAGTTAGTCTTGCAAAACTTGTTTGGAGAGTTATAAGCGCTGCCAGAGTTTCAAGCCCTCATTTCACTAACATGCCAACAGCGTTCCATATCACTGATAATAAACGTAGAGTCAGGACCTAACATCAAGCAGTCAGAATGCCGATCTCCACATGACATTAGTTACCAACAATGCAAGGCGATAATGTTATACCACACACACACACCGATAGTCTCAATACCAGACTCCCTACCCAAAGGTAGTCTCACATGGCCAGACTTTACATTCCGCCGAGAGGGGAAGAAAAGTCTGGGAACCTGCCTATTCCGGTTCAGTTCATGGAATTCTTTGCGTCATGTAACGGAATGCTTACTTTATGTCATCATGTTCCAAACATCATTGCCACTAGCAAAGTTCACGGCTTCCTCCTGCTCTTTTCGAAGGCTAGAATAGTCTAGTCTAAAAGCAGCGTCAATTGCTTGGACAGTTCGCATGTTGAGCATTTTTGGAATGTAATCTTACGTTATATCACAAGTTAAATTGAAATAGAACAATGCACCAACATTCTGGCGCACAGGAACCAAAACAGAATAGGTGGATTACCAGACATATTTCCCCCCTCAAAATCATCTTGAAACAAGACCAACCCAAAGGGGGAATGGAAGAGTTGCATACAGAAAGCTATTGAGGAGGGAATTACGGCTCATAAATACCCTCTGCTTCTATGGCATTTATAGTGGGATATATACACCCCAGTCACATACATGCAGCTGGGTCTCCATGGACTTCAGAAGTGGAGGAAAACAGCAGTCTTCCTCTAACCCTCTTTGCTAGACCTGCACGTGCAAAACACAACATGCATGAGTCAATTTATCACTTGGCATCCCCTGCACCCCCCGTCAAATACATGTACAACCCTGTCAAGACCATCAAGACCAACACCATTGGCAGCCTCAACATGCTAGGTAAGATTACCATGACATCATCATGACATCACCACATTTGTGTGACATCACTGTGTCATCACCACATTGTTGTGACATCACCAGTGTAGTCTCGGTGCCAGACCTTCACACGCGGGAGGAGGATCTGGTGCACTTGCATACATAAAAATTTGAACTCCGTGGAATTTTGGCGGGAAGAATCTGATTGGTAGATTGCTGTTCGATGACTATCTTTTCACGCAAACAAGTGCACATCCCAAATTGGAGTGATAGCTGATAGAGACAGCGATCAAAGAGATGTTCACCAAGCTTGGATACCCCGCAGCGAATCCCGAGGAGCTGCATGGAAGCTGGGAAGGAGTTTATGAAAGGGAAAGACGTCTTCCACACGGTTCCACACATTGTTGTTGTCGTAAGCCCTCTGAAGGCGCTCGTGCTGGATCAGGTAACATGTAAACATCTTGTACACACAGGGCCAGGTATGAGCTGCATTCTGGCGTGCCCTACTTCGCTGCATCATCGGTCCAAAGCTGCAGTAGCGCTCTCCGAGTTAGAACATTCCATCGGTTCTTGCAATCGTTGATCTGGCAGGAACAGAGTTGACAAGGATCGCAAGGTCTATTCGCTGTAGTTATAATTATAGCTGTAGCCGTTTGATTGAGCGCATGCACTTTTGAGTTTTCTGGCACCTCAACGCCTTCAATTATCACTCAGGAAACGTGTATACGTCAGCGTATCCCATAAACAGTTTATGTATTATGCAAGTGCACCAGACCCTCCTCCCGCGTGCGAGTTGGGTCTGTTACCGAGACTAATTCTTATGATATCAACCACAACATTATCACAGTGTTATATTGTTCAAGGGAAGGCTCAAGTTGCCTGGCATACATTATACTTCATGGGTATTCTTCAAGGAGGGAGCAGCAAAGATTCAGGGAATGCCCCCCTTACCCCCAATGAAACCCTGCCTGCTGATGGAACCATTCCGATTGTGCAAACAAGAGCAAACAATGGCAGACACAGATTTCATGTGTAACAACAGCTCTTGAACTGAGTCCATATCTCCGGAGACCAAACGCCCTTAATTGGTACAATGAAGTGTACTGGCAGTCTTTCCCCAAAAGCTGACAGGAAAGGAGGGGGGAGCACCCTGGTACCCTCCTTTGGGGGAAAACACTGCTCACTGGCAGGAAATATCTTCGCTTGGCGAAAGGAGCAATGCTTGGCCCAAGCTGTTTACCATGAGTGGTTATTTCTAGTTAGTGCCGATGCCAAAAGACAGTGTTAACTTGCCTCATGGCCATCTCTCATAAGCCGGTCTACAAACCAAGGCCCGAACCACCTGCCACCTACAGAGGGACAATGCGTACATACATGCTAATACACTTCATGTCATAGGCTCATGAATAAGTAATATTTAAATACCAGGTCATGTGATCGATTCTGAGGCGTCTGATTCGTTGAGGGTCACATGAGTAGCACTAATAGCTGAGCTGTGTCAATGCTAATGGCTTTGCTCCAATAGCGGAATACATCAACCCTGAGTGTAGCATCATTCCCAGGCTTGCATTACGGTATATGCAAACAAAACCTGGGCGGAGTTTGGGAGTGAAGCTATGCCAATCACAGCATGTTATGCACCCAAAATGCAAGGAAAGGAGGTCAAGCCGGAATTCTCTCCTCTTGTACATACCCAAGCCATCACTGATGGAGTAGTGGCTGACTCATCAGTATTCTCTCCTTGTCTAGCTCAACCAGGCGCCGCACATGAGGGAATACCTTGGCTCATGCTCTCTCAGATATTCTAACACCATTACTGGCTTGAATATCACACTGCATAATATGTGTGCAGGACTGGGAAAAGGGGTATTTTAGGTCATTTTATGATTTTTAGAAAAAACGATTTAAAGTTGGATAGTTAAAATAACGAATTGTGGTACTTCCTGTGTAAAACTTTCTCTTCCTGTTTTAAGCACATGCTTTTAGCTAACAGCCCTTGTGGATTTTTCACGTATATTTTTGCTAGAGATTTGTGTTTAAGCTATATTTTGACGCTGAATTTGGAGATGGAGTGCGATTTTGGAAGCCCAGAGGGATCACTAGCATTTGGAGCAGACCTACATGCTGTGTATGAGGATTACTTCATGCCACGCTCTGAAAGCACTTCGGATTTATCTGATAGTGGCAGTGAGGCAAGCTCTGAGAGCGATGAGAATGCTTCTGAGAGTCGTAGCAGTAGGAGTAGGCGTTCACTTGTTGTACTTGGTCGAAATGAGGATGAATTGGAGGAAGTTGAAGTCCGAGAGTTTGTTTTTTGATGCTAAGCACCCAGGCGTCGTTTTTTTACGGACAACTTGCACCTCTCCTGAGAAGAGTTTCACTTTCTTGAAGCAGTCACCGCCCACTGGCAGTCTACCTACTGTTCTGCAGCCAGCTGGGATGGATGAGGCTAGACAGTGGTACCTGTATGAACAAATTCGTGTATTCTGTGAGGATGACTACAAGGAAATTACTTGCCCTAAACCTCATGCACCCAAACGTAAACAGGATACCGAAATAACAGCCGCACCAGCCCGGAAGCGAGTTGCACCCAAACGTAAACAGCCAAAGGAAACAACTGCACCACCAGCCCAGAAGCGGGCAAGAGTGTGTAGTCAGTGTAAACAACCCGGGCATACCAGGACCAAAAAAGGGGTTATTACATGTCCACTTTTACTGAAATAGAAGCTCTTGATTTCTCTGACCTATTTGATTTCTGTACAGTTTTAAGCTTTCACACTTTTTGGTGAAATGTTGTTGTATAATAAGTAATTTCTATCAGCCCAATAGTACTTCAAACAATATACAACCACTTTGAAACTCGTACATGTTGATCTCCATGAGTTTGATAATGCTAGGAAGTGCTTATCTAAATATCGGCAAAATGACCCAAAATACCCTTTTTCCTAGTCCTGGACACATATGTATGTGAGTTATGGTGTGTGTGTGGGGGGGGGGGGGGGGGGGGGAGGGGGCATTAGTGCGGTGATTCAGGTCTCATTCCAAGGCCCCCAAATCAAATTTCAACAGCAAGCCCCCCCCCCCCCCCCCCCCCCCCCATCTCAAGACGTCCCATTCCCAAGGCTCCCACATCTCATGAGGCCTCCTTCCAAGGCCCCCAGATCTCAACAGCCAAGCCCAGAACCTCCCCAAGGGGGTGGGTCTGGGCTTGGCTGTTGAAAAACCCTGGTGTTCTGAGCTACATTTTTTTGCCACATGGGGCGGGGCCGTACAGTGTAAAGTATGATAATTTTAAATTCAGAAGTGGAATTTTGGATGCCTCAGCGCATATAGACTACTACACAGCACATTTGAGCAAAGCTTGAGATGGCCGCTATGTATATTGGGACAGGCAAAAACAGGCTGCGAGACACTAGGCACGAGATTATATATTACCAATTTGAAAGGCCATCTGCCTGATTTCATGTTCTGCCATCTCATTCGAGATCTCAAATCTGAGATAATCCCCGCCCAATGTGACAAGAAATGTTGAAAGGAGCACCTGACTAGCATAACAATCTGTTGGTGATCAGCAGATCCCAAACTCCTCCTACGGATTTCAACCACATGCCTTCACAGTCTGAATTGCAAGCATTTGAGACTACTGTGCACTAGCCGACCTTCATGCCACTTTGCAGTGCTCATAAGTTCCTGCAGAGGAAGAGGGCCAGACGTCATTTGCCAGACATAGCTACTTTAGACTTGAAAATGAATCAATGGGATGCCAATTTATATTTAACTCCTTACCAACCAATTGAGGTCAGTCTTTTAGCTAGTACTTCACTGAAACACACCAAAGATACATGTTCTCACGGTCCAAACCTCATACAGGACAGCGTTCGCCCTGAGCACAATCGTGACTTTAACCACATCCAAGAATTGGAACACACATGCTCAGGCAATACTAACCAGCTCTAGCTGAAAATGTCGGCCTTGAGCACTGGAAATAGAGGCACTACAAGGTGGGAGGACTATTTCCTAGGTCCATTTACGCTCAAAACAGCCCACACAGCTCTGACCAAAGGTGTTCTGAGGAGTACATTACCGGAAGTGACACATCCTGCACTGAAAGTCTCATGACAGATTACGCAGTCGCTGGTGGGGCTATACCTCTACAACAGCATATTGTACAAATACCAGGGAACCAATCCAGGTCTTAGCCTGAAATTTGTTCAAGAGGGATATAATGAGATTCACAACACTCTAACACAGCCATAAAATTTAATTGTGGAAATTAAGCCCTCAATACATAACTCCCTCCCTCAAGTGGTTGCTAAACTAACCAAGAGACAAAAGCCATTGACCTGACCACAAAAGGTACCTTGGAAGTCCAAAGGTGGACAGTCACCCCAGCGTAGATTGCTTCCAGAAGCATCCACACTGGGGTTAGTTTGGATTTGGGCCGAGACTATTGGGTCCAAAACTACCACTTTAGCTAAAACCTGAACATTTCCACTGCCCATGCACAAACTCTATCCAGTCCCTCCCTCAGCAGTGCAGACAGTTAGGATCACAGATGGTGGGCATTCAGCAGGAGGATGTTGGCCCTTTTACATCAGTGCACAAAACTCACTCGAAATCAAAGCTGCTCAAGTGACGTCACGTGAAGGGCTAGCTAACAGCTCTATAATTAGATGCTTACTTGACAATGTGGTTGCACAGCACAATATTGAGGTTGCTATGGAACAGATATGGAACTCACTCCTCTTCCAGGAACTGGATCCACTCTTCACAATTTGAAGGAAAAACGTAACTTGGTGAAGTATCCAATCACCCCCTCCGCACCCCCACCACCATCTTCCTCCTCCCCCATCAAACTCACCCCCCATCTCACCCGTTCCCCCATCCTACCCCCAAAACACACCACACTCTGGTTAACGTTTGGTTATGGAAACATGTGTAATATACTGAACTTCTAGAGGCACTGCGGTACTACTGAACCAGCATGGTTTGCATGAGTGGTAGATGGTTAGGTATCTGAATCCATCCTGGGAATGAGGCAGTCTTGCTCCCAGGCCAACATAGAAAACTGGAAATGGCCACACAGGATAGAAGTGTACTGTGTAAAACACCCACATACCAATGCTCCACATTCTTTCTTCTGCTGGTAAAAGGTATCTGCCAGTCACCTGGGGAAGGGAAACATGATCACGTGATTAGCAAGTCTACACAAACACATGAATATTCCCAGACTTGCATCACTGCATGCAAACAAGAACTGGGCGGAGCTTGGGAGTGAAGCTATTATTATTATTATAACATGTATTCACACCACATAAGGTGTACACAACACATAGATACTATATTACATAGTTGAAATAAAATTAGCTAACTGCTATGCCAACCAAAGCGTGCTTTGCACCAAATATGGCTGCATGCAAGGAAAGGAGGTCAAGCTGGAATTGGCCAAGGCCTGACTTATGCTGACCGACTTCTACTCTACTTTTATGCACTCCAACAGTAGACATGCATTTGGTAAGCGAAATGTCAAGATCCAAGTTGGGTTCCTGGGTTTCCACTCTTCAGTGGACCCTGGCTATGCTCTCGTACATACCTAAGCTATCACTGGTTATGAGTTGGAGCATCTGGCACTACTGCCAACTGGGTGAATGGTCCCCAGGTGCGTAATCTCTCTCAAAACTATACACCAAGCTAACTAACTCACCACTACACACCTGTACCTGGAGTGGCTGACTCATGATCACCAGGCACCACACATGAGGAATATCTTGACTCATGCTCCCTCAGATATTCTAACACCGTGTCTCTTGAATATAGCACTGCATATGTGTGCAACATGTATGTGAGAGTGGGGTGTGTGTGGGCATTAGCGAGGTGATTCAGGTCTCATTCCAAGCCCCCAAATCTCATCAACAGGCTGTGAGACAAGCTATCACTATGCACTATACATTACCAAAGGCCGTCTTGCCTGATTGACTACGCCATTCACATTCCACCATCTGATTTGAGATCTCAAATCCAAGATCAGCCCTCCCCTACGTATGGAGTATTCGTTGCAGACTTGGAGCTGTGGCAACACTATAACATTACAGACAAGCTACAGTTCTGGAACGGATCCAACTCCCTGTAAGTATCAATGTTACACAGAGAATGTACGGATATATGAATATAGTTTGCAGAGAAAGCTAATGGCGGTGTAAGAAAAATTGAATGGAAAAAGCCCTCTCGGATGATGTATGTTCACTCACCACTCCTGTGTGAATTTAACAGCAGAATGCTGGTTTAGCATGAACTCCAGGCTAGTATCCTTGCTTGAGTTATGTAAGGAATTTGTGGCTAGTTGTTAATAGTGCTGCCTCCCAGCCTGTTGGATTGGAAAATAGGCTCAATTCATCCACCCCAATTTTTTTGGTTGTGAAAATGATTTACGTATAGTGGATTCCAAAATATTGCGGGAGAACATTGCTAGGAGTGAGGGCTCACAAGACTGCCGAAGAGAGAACTATCGGGTGTAGTGCTAACACAAATGCACACTTAGGAATATGTAATAGTCGACAATGAGTTTCTAGGATGTGTACCCGGAGTCCAGCTTTTCGGGGGCCACCAGAGGGTATACTATAAACAATGGGAGCACATACCTGTGTGTTGCCTGGTGTGAAAGGTCATGACATTGTCATAACCTAATTAAGTGCATGCTAATTGACAGTTTTGACAAGAACTCTCAGTTGCCATATTGCACTCTAATTACCCTAGGAAGGCACCACTTAGTGTTGTCAACAGTAGTAGTGCAATACTATGGTTACAGGCTTGTTACCATAGGAGTGCAAAGGTCACCCTGCTTACATGTTTGTCTAGAATTCAAGGCCTTCCAATTCTAGTTACTTCACTAATCCGATCCCAAGGCTTTAGTTACCACTAAAGCCTTGGGATCGGAGGAGCAGAGACAAGACATGTACATGTGCAGTAGGTGGCATTGCCTGAACACCTTTATTGGGTTCACAAGATCCAATGTTGCGCTGAAATGGGTAAACTGAGTCTACAACATAAGACACTTTTGCCTGTAGATTTTCATTTCTAGCTCTGTGGAGACTTCAAACAATAATCATGACAGCATACAACTTCTGAACAGTTCCTTGTCACTTATAAACACAGCCATAGAAGTTTGTTTCACTAGTCAAAATATTAACAACCAATGACAATATAATGCTGCCATGAGACTTTCAGCCTCATCATGTGACTTCCGGCAATGTCCTCTGGAGATAGGTTCTGTATGAGCAGAAAGGGCATGCAGGGCAGGGGGAGGTGGGTGGGTGCACCCAAAGGCATGGCCGTATCACTCCTGGTCGGGCGTTTAGATGCACTTTTGACTTTGTCTCTCTGAATTGCAGTACATGCACCCCTGGTACTTTTCAGTACCTCCACCACTGCTTCTCCGTGCAGGCTCAAGACTGGTACCGAGTGAGTACTCCATTGCTCAACTGCTGCAATGGAACGGCCACCTCAAACCCTGGGATGGCGATGTCCACTACGCTGAATGGGATAAGTATAGTGTGTCCCTGATCCCTTGGGGGAGTTTCACCTGGTAGCTACACAAGTCTAGAAACTGAACAGAGGCTTGTTGACAGGGTTTCACTCATATCTCTTGTGACGTATTATATCACGCACTGGCTAGTTTGTGCTCCATGTCATTAGTCTTGTGAATACCATTTTAGTAATAGTAAACACGGTACCATGTCATTAACTATTGCAGATACAATGACATTCTATCTATACTTGCTTCTGCATACACATTGAGCCTACTCTACTGTCTATCTGGCAATGTCTACTTGGACCAAGAAAAACAATAGACATCCAGACTCGGGAGTGGGAAGCATTAGCATGTTCCTGGAAGTTCCTCTCTATAGCATGAAGTGTATGTTGGTAGAGGGGCAGGCCGAGGAGCGTGGGTTGCATCTATAATCTATGTTGCTGTTTCTGTATTATAAATACAAGTTCAATTGTACATGTATGCACATTTGTGCTGCTCACGATTAATTGCCACACACTACAACGTACTGCATGAAGAAGGCTCCCCAGACTTGCCTCACTCATTATTGTTGCCTCACTACTCTCTTACTGTACCTTCTACAGACTTAGAGCTTTCAGCTATACAGTTCAAGTAGCTAGTGTGTACAAACTACCCATGCACAATCTAGTGGCTGAACATACAACTGGTGAACCTACAGTTGTGATTATTATTTGGCAGCAGAATGCCGAGACAAAAATACAATCTTTGATGCAGTCAGTACTGGCCAAGAATAGAGTACTCCCCATACTAAAGGAATGAAAAAGTGTATACGTACATCCCAAATGCAGTAATGGCGCCTGTACGTAATTAAGGAAATGGTTCTATAGCTGCCATCTCAGGACTACAAGGAGAAAATGTTTATATGGCTAGAATAGTATGTGAAATTTTCAGCTTTCAAGGGATTAGGCATTTCGTTCAACTCTGAACCTACTTGTTCTCTTATTAATTTCGAGGGGCGACCGCACTCCTGGTAGCCGCGGTTAACGGTAGCACAAGCTAAGTGTGACAGTTCATTCCAAATACCATGGTAGCTATACATAGGGAAGATCAGAAATCATAACCCCGGTTGCGACTCGCCGTAGCGCAAGCCAAGTATTGCAATTCGTTCCAATTAACGCACATGCCACGTGGCAACCACGGTCAGTCGATCGCGAGCAAATGATGGCGACCAAAAGGAAGGCAAGACATTATTACAGCACTCACAACTAAGTCAGCACGGTGAGTTTCGGCATGTAAGCGTCAGTGAACGACAGCGATCCCGGCCGTGTGGTCAGAATCTTCGTGTGCCTTTCCTAAGAACAGTACTGCCACCGGAAGTCGATGGAGCGCTCGAGCAATGGCGGCCAACGGCGAGACAAAAGCGCTCATATCTCCACCACCAAGGTGAGTTTCAGCACCAACTTTTTACATTCAGGTCAGTACATGATAGCGATCACGGCGGTGTAGTCAGAATCTCTGTAGGCCAATCCTAAGTACTCAAACATTATATATATTATATTGGATTATATTAATTATATTATTTACGCGGCACAATTTTTCCTATACCAGGAGTGTAATGTACTGCACATGACATGTGCATTAGTCTCAATCTGTCCCACACCTGACAAGCTACCCAAGGACACACCTACTACTCTGCCCCCTTCTGCTTCAGCCACACCCCCACTAGCTACAGCCACCCCTACTCCCAGGCCCAATGCAGTGACACTTCCCAAGCTTCAACTGAGATGTTAACATGGTGACTTGACTAAGTGGACCAGTTTCTGGCAGTCGTTTGGAGCAGCTGACAGTTTAACTATTATTGTTTTCTACTTGAGGGTGCTGCCAGGGAAGCTATCACAGGTCTCTCGCTCACCGAGGCTAACTACCGGGAAGCTGTGGCTACACTCATGAAGAGATTTGGAGGCACTTAGCAGATAGTCAGCAGACATATGGAGGCACTACTACAAGTGGAAGCAGTCTCGAACTCTCGGAATTCGTTGAAAGTGAAGGAGGAGACGTGCGGAAACCTCCTGTGCCCCATCTTGGTCAACAAGATCCCAGCTGATTTACAGCTCACTGTGAGCAAGAAGGTCCCTGAGGCAGAATGGAAGCTCACGACTCTGCTTGCCACCATTGAGGAAGAGATTGTAGCCAGGGAGAGACCAGGCTGGTCAAAGGCACCCCGCAGAGGCGAGGACAAGTCTCCTTCAACTGCCACTACGTACCCTTGTGACGAAGGACACACCTTTTGCTGCCCAAACCTGTTGCTACTGTAACTAGCAACATCATCCGACTGAATGTACAGTGGTGATTCAAGTGGACGCACACAAGCAGTTGCTCAGGAAGGCAGGACAATGTTTCTCCTGTTTGCGTAGGGGTCACCTCAGCAGGACCTGCAGGACATCTAACCGTTGCCGGACGTGTCAGGGGAAACACCACACCAGCATTTGCCCGACCACCCAAGAGGAGTCGAGCTTTGGAGCCACAACGTCGTCACCAGCTGGGTTGGCAAGTACAGGACACTCAGAAAGGGCAGATGCTGTGTGTACGTGCATCAGGAAATTCTTGTTCGCATAACAAAAGGAAGGGAAATGACAACCTATAGGCTCTGTGAAGTGGTGGATTAAGCACTGATGCTTGGTAGCTGGAGCTTTACATAGATGTAAAGATGTAAAGTATGTCTTTTCTACATGCAGTACAACTTAATTATTATTAATTATTGACCTTCAGGTACAACCCCCCTCATAGCTACATATTTACATGACTT
Organism: Axinella damicornis; assembly: GCA_963931865.1. Lineage (NCBI taxonomy): Eukaryota > Metazoa > Porifera > Demospongiae > Axinellida > Axinellidae > Axinella > Axinella damicornis. Next base: position 8,395,144 of record OZ007514.1, on the reverse strand, counting down.
CATCTTTGCTTTTATTGGGATTTTCCATAGCGCTGTTTCTCTACACTCATGTGCCCAAATGCCCTGCCTGCAACATCTGCAAACTTTGAAAGAGCTATAAATGAACACCCAGACCTAGAAATTGCTCCATGATTGATCGCAACTGAAGTAGACACATACTCCAAGGTGTGACATAGCCAAGCCCTTTCCCACTCTGTTCACCCTGAGTATAGGCAATCACCACATAAGGCCACATAATACCCGAATAGAATGGTGCAAGGTCTGTGGGTGGACACTCCAAAAGCGTGTCACGGAACACAAGTATGCCGTGAGAAGGGCTGATAACAACAAGGACATTGCGGTCCATGCACACCAACACGACCACCAAATTGGATGGGACAATGCAAGCATAGTGTCTCTACAACCATACTACTGGAAGAGGAGGGTGCAGGAGGCCATCACTATCCAGTCTCATGCTAATCCAATGAACCTGGACCGTGGGCTGCACCTCAGCCCTCTGTGGCAATCAGCTCTTGATCCAGCCTAGGGACCCCACCCCCTCTTAGGATGCGAGAATTCACTTGTTATCATTTCAATATTTCTTACCCCCACCTCCTGTGACCACCTGTTTTATGGTTCAGTATTTCCGGTTTATCCCAGTTGTGTACATAGCTGATGAAGGCTCTCGAGCCGAAACGTCCTATGTAACTATCTTCCTGTTTTGGCATGTCCAATGCTCAAAATTGTTTCTCTTCCCTTTATAAACACCCTAACACCATCATTGTCCACAAACACGCATTAACACATGCACAAACATGGTTGAAGATGAAGGCTACTCCGTCCACTGCTAACACCACTTTCCAATAGTAGCTTACAAGTTAGCTGTGATGGCAAGTGCTGCATAGTTTCCCTCACAGTTCCTTCCGATCAAATCCCGGGATGGTACTTCTGTGACCATCTGCATCAACGAGGACATCGAAATCAAAGTCTGCAGCTTCATGGTGTTCAGGGCTGACCTGAGATGGAGAGTGGAGGAAAGGAGAAAGAGATGGGAGTGAGGGAGGGACGGAGGGATGGAAAGAGGGAGGGAGGAAAGCAGAGAGGGATGGGGAGGGAGGGAGGAGGGAGGGAGAGAGGGAGGGAGGTAGGGAGGGAGGGAGGGAGTGGATAGTGTGTGGGTGAATTGTTAAGACATTACCACACACACACACCACACACACAAACAAGGTGAGATCAGCTAGCACTGTACAAGCATTATATAGAACAGTAGGCTGTGACCCGAAGTAGGCTTTCATTACCATGTGCATGCATGCAGCAGGGGTAGAGCAATCAGTCAGTCTATCCATGCAGTTTGAGCAGTGAAGGCCTTGTTGAAGGCTTACCGTATTTCTGCGAATAGACGCTGCGGCGTTTATTGGGGGGGGGGGGGGGGGGGGGGGGGGGGGGGGAACCAACATCTTTGATGTGAAGCAACATCCAAAAATACAGGACAAGTCACAGGGAAAAGGGAACCAATATACAAAATAAAGAGCCTCAGATCTCAAGGTACCTTATAATATAACTATAACAAGGGCTTGGCAAAGGCGAAAATACATAAACCAATAAATAATTTGTACAGTTTTAAACATACACAAACAATAAACAAATAATTTAAAAGAGAGGTCACTGCTGATTAAATGGATACTTCAGAGTTCCACATTGGACTCAACCGAGCACGAAAAATGATGTGGGAGGCGGCTACTACTGAAGAGGATGCCAGGTCGAGAAGCCTGGTTGTGGTGGCTTTAGTGAGCAAGGGGAAGCATCGGCGGAGGGCATGGCAGGTGCAGGGTACCCAGTGGCCGATTTCAATGGTGAACAGGGAAGATGCAAAGCCCCTTGCCTCCAGGTCACTTAAGACCAATTGATAGTTTTGTTTGGATTGTTTCCGTTCCTTAGCATTTGAGAGGGACTCCGGCGAGTTATAGGGGATTGTGAGTTCAAGGAGGATCACCTCCCCTGGTCTCACTAACACAATGTCTGCATTGTCTGGTCTAGCGGACGTGACTAGGATGTCAGGTGGGATGGTTGAGTGGGGATTGTCACTCGCTCGAAATCCTGGCTTTTCCCCAGGCTCAATATGTCTTTCAAGAGCAGAGGTCAGCTTCTTCAAGGCACAGTCAAGTCTCCATGTGAATCTCCCCTGTGAGAGGGCCACTGGGCAACCACTGAGGATGTGATGGGTGGTACACCAGGGACTGTCACATAAAGGACACTTTGCATCACATTTGATCTTCCATCGCTTCAAATTCATTGGGGTTGGCAGAGTATCCGAACCTGCACGTAGTAGGAATGACAGTTGACCCGCAGGAAGACCGTCTCTAATTCGGTTCCAGACCCGGTTCTGAGACTCAAGTTCGGTGATATCTGTGAACTTACTCTGGACTGTCAGGCTGTCTAGCTTGTTGTTCCAGAGGCCCTCTCTCCACTTTCGAGAGACCTTTCGACAACTCTGGCTCAGAGACTTTGAGGTGATAGTTGATAGAGATGATTTAGCAAGGTCCAATAAACGCATATCAAACAGAGCCAATCCTGAGCAGCATGTCAAGATGGCACACTTATACCATGAGCTGCGCCTCATGTTTGTAGATTGGAGTGCAATTTCCGAATGTGCAATGCAATCATGAAATCGGAATACCAACACTACTTACTAACTCTGCCTACAGCGCTTTCAGCAACAAATGAATCATGTACTGGATGTCCCCAAGGCATCCTGGTACAAGTAAGATCTGGGATAGATTTGGGGTGTCAACTGAGGAGGGACTATCCCGGGATGTCCTAGGCAATCCCAAGACATACCAGTACAAGTAAATAAGACCTGGGATTTGGGGTGTCAGCTGAGGAGGGAGGAGGTACGTCTATTACATTGACAACATCGTGGCTGGTATGAAATCTAGCTTACAGATTGTTCCATAACCCCCTTCTCTGCTGCTAGCATCACCAGCAGCTGGAGCAGCATGATGTGCAGCTGTACCGCAGCAGTCGTGTCACCTGTGACTTCACTGCGTGTGTGTGTGTGTGTGTGTGTGTTTGTGTGTTTGTGTGTGTGTGTATGCGTGTTGAGATGGGAAGAGGGGAGTGATGATGACTACTTCAACAACCAGCCGCATCACTGAATGCAGCGAGGCTGGTACAGCATCCAGTCACTCCCTGAACAACAAAATGGCCTGAGATTCCAATGCAGATTACTGGAGATTACTGGAGAGATTACTGGAGAACGGCCTGAGACTTAAATGGATATTACTGGAAACTCTGACTTTCATGCCATTACCTGTATGCAGCCACGATGGCCTTCCAGTCAAACCGTGAGAAGATTCTGCCCAGGAAGATGAAACTGGAGGGAGGGTAGTGGTCCATTAGTTTCAGCTTTGTCATGTGGTCCAGTGCGGCTAGGTCAGGAAAGTACTCCCTCCAGGGTAGCTTGACCAGGTTGGCATGATAGGCTTGCATGATGTAGGGCGGGGTCTGAGGCAGGGCCAGAGATGTGCAGTAGTACTGCCAGAGCAGACCCATCATGCTGCTGGCATGGGTGGGATCTGTTGTGCGGGGGGGGGGGGGGGGGGGGGGGGGGGGGGGGGGGGAAGGAGGAGGGAGGGATGGAGGGAGGGATGGAGGAGGGAGGGAGGGAGGGATGGAGGAGGGAGGGAGGGAGGAAGGAGGGGGAGAGAGGGAGGGAGGGTAGAGGAAGGGAGGGTGGGAGGGAGGGAGGGAGGAGGGAGGGATGGAGGAGGGAGGGAGGAAGGAGGGGGAGAGAGGGAGGGAGGGTAGAGGAAGGGAGGGTGGGAGGGAGGGAGGGAGGGAGGGAGGGAGGAGGGGGAGAGAGGGAGGGAGGGTGGGTGGGAGGGAGGGAGGGAGGGAGGGAGGGAGGGAGGGAGGGAGAGAGGGAGGGAGGAGGGAGGGAAGGCGAGAGAGAGTAGCTGAAGCTGTAGGTATTACTTTAATCATAATGTTACCTCTCAATTTGCTGTGGGCAGCAGAGACACAGTCCACAAACAAGTCTGTGAACGTGCTCATCAGTCCGCTCTCGGCCTTGGTGCACGGGGACAACCTGACGGGAGAAGGACAGAAGTACCGTGAGCTGTACCTGCAGACTGATCGAACCACGGACAGGAGATTATGTCCTCCTGCTTCTCTTGTTGGTTGCGTGCTACCTTGACACAACTTACACTGCTGGCTGCCCTGGAGCAGAGCTGAACTGCAGGGTGGCAATCCAGGGTACAAAGACATCCACAAGACACTGCCAGGTGCCAGCAATGACTGCAGGAGGAGGGGACGACGTGATATCCCATCCATATGCATACCCTTCTGGATAATGCACAGTGCTAGAGCTAGATCTTAGTTCACACAGTACGACGAAGGGGAGAAGTTGGAACAGTATTTGGTTAAAAGTACTTAGGGCTCTGCAACTTATAGTGTAAGGAAATGGCTTATGATGGAAAATATGAAGCCCCTACGTAGTTCCGGAAATCAGTGGAAGAGGAACTGTTGCTGTGAAGACGGCTGACTAACAGACGGAGACCCATTGGACATATCTACAGAGCACAATATAACAGTCGGCCATCGGCCATATTCCGGGCGAAGCGCTGATATGGCCGGTCAATTGAATACGCAGTGGGAAGCCACACAGTGAACATAGCGTGATTACATGTACGTATTCATGGTTCTGATTATGTATTCACAGTCCGTGTAAGTATAATATTATTCATGAAGCAGCCTAACCAAAACCCATAATCACTTTTGTAGTGCTACATACGGTTTCACAGGTATTTTGCTGTGGAGCCACAACATTTCAGACAATTGAACGCTTCACACACATGCATACCTACATACATTCCCTCAGATTACCACTCCACACCGAAAGATCATAAGCCTAGCTTCCCGCCTGGCAATTTGTCAGTGTCAGATCATGTCCGACCAATACCGGTGTTGGTCTGACATTATGTCAGACCAGCTTTTACAAATTATATTGTGCACTGATCTAACAGCCACTGGTGTCCTGAGTTCACCTTCAGGGTGCTTTGCTGTGTCCATGGCAACAGCCCCTGCCCACTTGACTATCATGGCCTGACACAGCTGGTGAATGAACTGGCCAATCAGAGGGATGTTACTGCCATGAGATGATCGAGTAGAGCGTCTGCCTGGTTGAGGATCGCCGGTTGAGGTAGTGTTGGGACAGTAGCTGGAGGGACTCCCGGACGTCCTGCAGACCCAACTTGCACAGCTCTGGGCTGTCTTTGGGACCAGTGATGGTGCAAAGGTCATTCCAACTCTTGGGGACAATGTTGGCACTGTCGCTTGCTGCATAGCAGAGAATGTGAGAGAAGACAGAGAAGTACTTTCTTTCCTCCATATCCTTCTCCCCTCCTCTCTGCCCCTCTCCTCTCTTCCTCCCTCCCTTCTCTTCTCTCCCCTCCTCGTTCCCCTCCCACATCTTTTCTCCTCTCTTTCCCTCCAGCCTTCCTCCCACATCTTTTCTCCTCTCTTTCCCTCCAGCCTTCCTCCCTTCCCCTCCTCCACCACCTCCCCTCCTTACCCCCTCCCCCTCCTCCACCCCTTGACCCTCACCGTCCCTCCACACCCTTCTACCATCCTCTCTTCCTCCCTCCCATCTATCTCCCTCTCCCTCTTCTCTCTCTTCTCCTCTTTTTCCCACCCTCGCTCCTTACTCCCTTCCCTTCCTCCACCTCCCTCGCCTCACCTCCGATGACAAGCCTGACAGCATTACTGTAGTGCTCTGGGAACTGGTAGTCAACAAGCTGGCGAAAGTGGTGTTGGTACGCCTGTTTGATGGAAGATCATCTATAATTTGGTAGACTTGAAACTCAATTCATGCACAGAACAGCAGTAAATACAAGACAGTGGGAGCTGACAAGGCAACCTTTATAGGGAGGTGGCTGTCTTATAGAGGATCACATTCTTTATGATGAAAGCTGGTTTCTACTGCCCTCAGCTTCATAACATGGTCAATCGTAAAGTAAAATAAGAGCCAAAAAACTGGTGTTTACAGCTCACTAGAACAAACACTGGTTCTTGAGTGCCAGATGTCATCTTGTGAGACTGGTGAGAACCAAAAGTGGGGGGTGGGCGTTCTTTTGCAAGTGAGTACTCTTATAGGACACTATATTTGACCTTTGACCTTAAGACATATCACCTTCTCTAAGCATTCTGTTTGACCTCTGACCCTACCACACCCTCCTCTTGCACAGGGGCAGATGGTTTGCTCGACCTCTGACCCTAATAAGTTGGTTGTACATACCTCTACTAGCACGTCTCCATCTTGTGACGGTTTTGGTCCACACATGCAGTGTGAGACCCTGAGAGATAAAGTCCAGCATTTGAGATCGCTCTGCCAGGCTCGGACTATAGGACTCTAGCCATGAGGCAACAATAAACTAGAAGGAGAAGGGAGGGAGGGAGAGGGAGGAAGGAGGAAGGGAGAGGAGAAGAGAGGGAGAACGGGAGTAGTTGCAGTGCAGTGTACAACTGAGCTGACTAATCCACACTCACCTTGCTGAGTACAGAAAATGCGATGGCAGCTCCATCCTTCACCGCTAGTTCAGCAGTGCTGCCGTACATGTGCAGGAACTGGTCAGGGCAGCCATTAGGCTGGAAGAGGGGGGCGAGGAGGTCCGATTGAGCCTTCCTGGACAGCAGCAGCCCCAGAATGTTGCTGGTCTGCATCGGGTCACGCTGGACAAACTCCTGTAGGGAGGTGAGGCAGGCCAGAAGGGAAGGGGTGTGTTGACTTCTTGAAGTATTCGGACAAGCATGACCAAGCCCCCACAAGCAACTTCCGTGTCATTACATATGGGCCACTATCTCCTACACTCACAACTGACCATTCTATTCATGCTGGTCACAATGGTGCAAATCCCAACCTAGTATCTTGCTAACTCAAGATACCCAGCATACACATATTAATTCTTGCCCGTCGTCTAAGGAAAGTATTATATCTAAGTATGTGAATGAGATATGAAGCTGGGGATTGCGCCATTGTAATCAGCACGAAAACAGCTTTCAAATGATGTCCTAATAGTGGTTTTTAATGATGGTCACATTTTTGCCAAAAATCGCACTCCACCAAAGGCTTTTCATGGTTTTTCATGATTTTGGGTCAAAATTAAACCTGTAGCAAAGTGGACACTGTTTAAATGTTTTAACGTTCTCTTCATGATGATCGCAATGGTGCAAATCCCAGCTTTGTATCTCATTCCTAGCCCAAGATACTTAGCACAGTGCATAGCTCTCAACACTGGCCTAATTCCTACCCTGTATTATCCAGAATCTAATGAAAGACACATTATATCTAAGCCTTTGAAAGAGATTGGAAGCTGTGGGTTGCACCATTGTGATCAGCATGAAAAGAGCTTTTAAATGACGTCCTATTTAGTGTTGGTCACATTTTTGTCAAAAATCGCACTCGACCAAAGGCAATCCATGGTTTTTCATGATTTTGGGTCAAAATTCAACCTACAGCAAAACGGACATCATTTGAAAGCTCCATTCACGCTGATCGCAATGGTGCAAATCCCAGCTTCATATCTCATTCCTAGCCCAAGATACCTAGCACAGTGCATAGCTCAAACGTTAGGCCAAATTCCTAACCTGTACAATGTATATCCCATCCCTAATGAAAGGCTCATGGTATCTAAGTATCTGACTGAGATAGGAAGCTGGAAACTGTGCCATTGTGGGCAGCACAATAACAACGTCACTGATGTGTGTTGTGACATTCTTGTAATGATCTACAATACAGTACGTCTAACAGAGGATACTGCTGTACTAACCTCGTTCCCAGGCCGTGTGGCCTGGGAACGAGGCTACTCCTGTACCTGTCCCATGGCCCAGTATCTGCACACAAGAGGTGAGAAACTGACAGGAGGGGGGAAACCCCCTCGTTGTCGGATTGATGAAGCTCAGGATCTCGTAGAAGAGAGCTGTGGCACTCTGCAGGGGAATGTTCATATGCATATCTGTTGGAGGGAGGGAGGGGAAAGGATCGAGGGAGGGAAAGAGGGTGGGGGAGTGGGTGAGATGGAGGAACGGATGGAGGAACGGATGGAGGGAGGAAGGAGGAAGGGATGGAGGGAGGAGGGAGGAGGGTGGAGGGAGGAAGGGATGGAGGGAGGTAGAGAATGAGAGAGGGAGGGAAAGAGGGAAGGGATGGAAGGAGATGAAATGATCATATATTCTGACACGGCATGGGTCAGCTGACACCTCTGGTGATTCTCACACACGTACGTACCTGGAGCTTTGTCAGACAACTTTGACAGCTCTCTGGATGGAGGTAAACAGTTGCAGTAGTCAGAGGAAGGAATGCACACACACACACACACACACACACACACACGCACACACACACACACACACACACACACACACACTTACGAGACAGTGTGCTTCATCCTCGTGACAACAGTTCAGAGATTATGTGATATGGGGGCACAGAGGGAAGCCAGCACTTCTGTGTACTCTAAGCGATTCGCCTTCAGTTTCTGGTCCCACATGGGGTTAACTGTCATCTCGTTGAACTGTGGAGGGGTGTGTGTGTACACAAAGAGAGAGTGAGACCGCTTCTTCTGGTATGCATGTACAGTATATAGACGAACTGAATTTGAGATTGCAGACAACCTGAGCGCATGCAAAATAATATATACCTAACAAACTATACAGAGGATCCCTACGTACCCTGAAGACAATGGTGGCCGGGGAGGAGCAGTGGTGCGACCGGTTAAACCTGCTGTGGCAAGGGACACGCATGTGGAACTGTCGGGGCTCGTTGGTGTCAGCCACACCCAGCATGTACTCTCTGTCCAGGGTGGACAAGACACTCTTCTTCACGCTGAACGTCCTGGAGGAGAATAATAAACAAAGTTGTTTTAACGTTGCTATCAACACATATTTGGGATGGTTCATAGAAAGGACTGGATGCACTACGGTGTTAGAAGATGGGATCAGAATGGGATCAGAATGGGATCTGTACTGGATCAACATGTGATCTGCATGAGATCTGCATGTGATCTACATGTGATCTGCATAAGATCCGCATGTGATCTGTGTGAGATCTGCATATGATCTGTGTGAGATCTGTGTGAGATCTGCATGTGATCTGTGTGAGATCTGCATGTGATCTGTGTGAGATCTGTGTGAAATCTGCATGTGATCTGTGTGAGATCTGCATGTGATCTGTGTGAGATCTGCATGTGATGTGTGTGAGATCTGCATGTGATCTGTGTGAGGTCTGATGTGATCTGTGTGAGATCTGCATGTGATCTGTGTGAGATCTGCATGCGATCTGTGTGAGATCTGCATGTGATCTGCATGAAATGTGCTAGACAGTACGAGGCTTCACCTCATGCTGAGACCATGCCCAAGGGCTCTGATTCATGTACAGGTAGTATATGAGCGAGTCTTGCTTGGTAGACTAGGTGAGGTTCCCCTGCACCTCCCAGCCAGGGAGTGAGCCAAGGATTGGGGGAGGAGGGGCAAAGAATGAAACACTCTACAGCAGAAACAACTGCTATTTCTATTGTTCACGTCTTCGTGAGCTTCCTACAGGCTAATCCACTATCCTGACAGACCTCTATGCAATTACATGTATTACATAGCCTATTTTATTTCTTTTGCTTGGGAACCTTTCAGTTAGTAGGTCTACCTATCTTGATGGACCCCCTACAAGTATCTCATTACCATTTTCATAAATACAAGCTAGGCAGTACCGACCTGGCCTGCTCAGCAAAGAATTGCATGTCACTTCTGATCGCTGCAAGCAGTGCTTCCCGGGACAGCAGCACGCTCTCTGGGAGCAGGGAGAAGGGGGCTCGGTTCTGACGGAAGGCAGGAGGGGGGACAGGCTCCACACGTTTACGCAGACGTTTCTGAATCCTGGTCAGTGCTGGGGAAGGGGAAGAGTGTGAAGGGGGAGGGAGTGAAGTGGTGTAAAGGGGGAGGGTGCGAAGGGGAGGGGGTGTGGTAAAGGTAGATGGTGGGTGGGGGGAGGGTGACATCGTGAACACAGCCAAAACGTACAGCAAGATGGTCGCACACATTATCCCTACCAATCTACACTGTATCTAAACACACACACACACCAGTATCGGGACTGCTCTCATGTGGATGTGACTTTGACGGAAGCGTCTTCTGATAGGCTGCCACTTGCATCCATTCCTCCACCAGTGAGTTCAGTTGACCTTTGACCTTCCACATCGGCACAAACTCCAACCACGGAGCACACTGCAAACATATAGTGAATACGTGGGGATGGCAAACAGGAAGTGTGAGTACCATAGGACTACGAAATTCACAGATGATGCATACATGAGCACCCCCTCATTTTATTCCACCTTCCTCTTCCGTGTCTTTCTTTCCTTCCTAACCCCACCGACCCTCCTTCTCCCTCCTTCCTCCTCCCCTACCCTTCTACTCTCCATCCTTCCTTCCTCCTCTCCCTCCCTCCTCTCCCCCCTCCACTCCATCATCCTCTCCTTCTCTCCTCCTCTGCCTCCCTCCACTCCATCATCCTCTCCCTCTCTCCTCCTCTGCATCCCTTCCCCTCTCCTCCCCTCCCCTCTCTCCCCTCCAAACTCCACTCCAGTGTAAACGATTGATAGGAATTTACATTCAAGTAATATAAACGTGACATGATTTGTTGCTGACTCCACAGTCCGTTCTTCTCACCTTCCTGGGTTGAAAGATGGCCTCAAGTTTCCTGACATCATACTGGACGGGGAGGCCAGGCAGATACAACGAGCCGTCATGCAGTCTCGGCTCCTCCAACCAGAGCCGCAATGTCTGATAGTACCTGGAGGTAACATGTACATGTATACATCATAAGTTGGCTTGGGAATGAGAGTTAGAATCATGCTTGGGAGAATGAGAGTTGGGAATGGCGTTTGGGAATGAGAGTTGGGAATGGGAGCAAATGAGGACTTGGAATGGAATGAAGTTTGGCGATGAGAGTTGGGAACTAGTCTTGTGCAAGAGGATATGTGCATGCCTACATGTACGTGCATGCACACGTCAGTTACATGTACAATTAATTTCTACACCACTTTGATTCTCAACTGATATTGTCTCGAAATCCAAGGATTGATAGAATATATCATGTTCAGCTACAATAAATTACAGGGCTGCATTTGGATAGGAAGTGTAAACAGTTAATAGGGTGTAATCTAGACAACCTAAGCATGCAGCTTTTACCAAACTTACTTGAGGCAATCAGGTAAGAATTTCCTAAGAGTGTCCCTCATCTCTTCCCCCCTCCCTGTCTCCCCCTCCTCCTCCCTCTCCAGCTTGTCAATGGACGCCTGCAGTTGTTGACAAGTGGTAGAGAGAGCGGATTTCATACGCCGACGTAGTGTCATGGTGCGAGAGGTGGAGAAGAATCGCAGACCATAGCTCTGACGGTCCGGCATGCTGCTGGAAGAGAAGGGAACAGTCTTATCAGTCATAGGACCAGAAGGGCAAACACACTCGGTAACGAGAGAAAACGAAGACACATATAACAGAGAACCCGAGAAACTGTGAGACAGACAGACACACAGACAGACACACAGACAGACAGACACAGACAGACAGACAGACAGACACAGACAGACAGACAGACAGACAGACACAGACAGACAGACAGACAGACAGACAGAGACAGACAGACAGACAGACAGACAGACAGACACAGACAGACAGACAGACTCACGAGGACTCCAAAATGGGTCTCTGCCACTATTTGAGGGCGGCGTTTATTACTTTCAGCAGTATGACAGTGCCACGTACACAGCTAGCTCCCCGTCGAATTGCGTCGACAAGCAGGTGAGAAAGTAGAATTTTCGGTCAAGAAACACACAAAACAACAACTCACATGGGCAAGATTCGGCAAGTGCGGTCCGCGATCCGCGGCTGGAACACTGAGCGCTTTGCTAGCCGTCGCTTTGCGTCAAAGCGATACACACGGGACGAGGACGACGGTGAAGATGCCTTTGCGGGACGCATATGGAGGGGCTCGAGGACTTAGACTGTCTTCCACGACTGTTGGAAGACGTTCAGAGTGTTCCACGTTGTATCGTCATACAGGGCGGCGTTTATTTCACTCAGCGCCTCTAAATGTGCGGCTTTTATTCGAGGGCGGCGTCTATTCGAGGGCGGCGTCTATTTGCGGAAATACGGTACATGTAGTTCAGAATAGAAGTGTCATAATAATAACCCACAGACCAGAGATCCCTTCGAGAGGCTGAGAAAAGAAGTTGACGATAACTGATACAACTTGACCACACCCTGTTTGTAACATTACTGCCACAACTTACATGTATGGTTCTCATTCTGCAGGCATGTTGTATTAAATCGGTTGGCTCTAGCTATCTCATCATGCACGGCCATAATGAAAAGTAGCGCACGGGATACATACTCTGCTGAGCACCTCTAGATCAGCTATAAAATGACTGGTTGAGTAGACAATGACAGGGCAGGATGACTATATAACACACAGGTAACACAGTCCTATTATATGCACACCAATAGTTTAATGAAGAAAAACTGCTGAGATATTATGTCCAGGTATGAAACTTTGATCCTTGCTAAAATTCTTCCCCTCAATTACTTCTCTGGTCATGTGACCACCCCAAGCAACACGAGGATTGGTCATGTGACTGTCACCTGTAACAATGGCTGTGGATGCCATGTGCAACAGCCACACTAGCCACACTCCGCTAGCATTACCAATGACCTATGAAACTGGCATACAACACAACACAGGAGAGCCTGTCCTTTTATGGGCGATGGTAGCAATTGTTTGGTGGTGCATGCAGAGGAAAAGCAGAACTGAACATGATGTGATTCTCTACTGACAGATGGGACCAGGTAATACTAGCCCCATTCCCAGACCACTAAACTCTGTTCTGGGGATGAGACCAGTTAACGCATTGACGGGGTTCCCATACAGTGTGTGTGTGTGTGTGTGTGTGTGTGTGTGGGGGGGGGGGGGGGGGGGGGGGGGGGGGGGGCAGGTGTTTTCTGCCAGCAAGGTATAAATCTGCTCATGTGATCAGATGTCTTACAATCAGGCAGTATGGCAACATGACTGATGCTCACTCAGCAACAGCTGTAGGGAGGACACCAGTTGGTGAATGACTGTTTAGCAAAAGGATAAAGTTACAAACCACAGTGTTGCAGGAATGTCGACTTGGGAACAGCACACATCAGCTATTAGGCTGGTGGACTGGCTAGTTCTTTCTATGTTGGTATCCTCCAGCAAAGCGGAGGAGCAAACACATTCCATCACTGCTCTGGACCTCCCATCATCTAAGCTGGCAACCATGAAGTCAATAGCAGCAGCCTATACTGACAGCCATGAGGTCAGCACGAGTCTCTAGCAGCAGCCATGAGGTCTCCATGTCTCTAGCGGTAGCCATGTCTCTAGCAGCAGTGATGAGGTCTCTAGCAGCAGCCATGAGGTCTATATATATCAGGTGCATGCCATGAGGTCTCTTGCGGCAGACATGAAGTAGCCATGAGGTCTATAGCAGCAGTCATGAGGTCTCTTGCGGCAGACATGAGGTCTATAGCGGCAGCCATGAGGTCTATAGCAGCAGCCATGAGGTCTATAGTGGTTTACCAGGTAGTGAGGAATACTGAAGCAAACACAGTGTCCCTTTGTAGCCTCGTTCCCAGGCCGTCCCCACCGCCAGTATTTCATTGCTTCCAGTACTAGAAGCGATGAAATACTGGCGGTGGGAACGGCCTGGGAACGAGGCTACTCCTTTTCCTATCCCTCTATTAGCTCTGTATGGCTCTGTATCAGAAGCAGAATCTTTGCACCACAAGGAATTAGAATGAAGGGAGGGAGGGAGGGATGTTCACCCTGGCTACAGTCAGTGAAGCAAGCAAACAGAATGGCCTGCTCACCCAATAACATACGATTGTGTTCTATAACAAAGAAACCTTAAAGTCTTGTTGGTTATGGAGGGACAAAACGTACAGCAGTTTTTAAAGATCTGGCAACTGAATTTGTAGAACGGAAGTCACATGACAGCAGTTTTCTGACCAATCAGCGTATAGTAGTCACAAGTTTTCATGCATGCGAGCTAAGTACAGTAGATAGACTAGCAGACTCAGTGTTTCCCAAGGAGCGTTTACGACTCACAGTTGAATGCTATACCACAGGAAGTTAATTCGACAGCTTCAGCAAGTGATTCGACCGCAAAGTGCCCAATCACACCTTCTTACTAGTCAGCGTTCTGGATCTACCGGTGATCGGTGTACAGAATACCATTGTAGTACCTGGCGTAGTTTTTGCTGTAAGCGCTTGTCCACCCGGGTTCACACGAAGCCATTTGAGCACTCAAGCTCTTGCGATTTGAAATTGGCATTCACGTGACTTCCGGTGTTTCATTCTGGCCCGAAAATTGCGGAAACCTCTGTACACGGCATGCATCCAGCATGCACAGCAAGAAATAGCCTCGTGGCCACACACACAGAAGGAGACCGGGTATGAGGCTTGGTAAAAATAAAAACTACAAAATGAACAGCAAGTTGACATCTGAATTGCATCATACATTGTCTCATAAAACACAGCAGCACAGAAAAGGCCACACCTCCAAAATCACCACAGCATGGCAAGGATCACGCGCGTTATACTGAAAGTGATACATGCACTGGATAAACGGTCTGGCGAGACTAGGATCACGCCTCCAAACATTACATTATGGCAAAGGACCACACCTCCTATGTAAGACAACAATATATCGCAGGACCATGCTATGCTACCACCTAAATTACAGTAGCTCAGTGCAGTATGCCAAGAACCACAACTGACCGCACCTCCTGACCCACAGCACCACACCCCCTACAGTATGTCAATCACCTCTCCTACGGTCGCAAAATAGCCTGCAGCTACACTGTCAACAAGTAATCAAGAAATGTGAATTACAGTCGGGTCAAGGCCTATTAGCCTTGGGTGGCTGGTTGGAGTGCTACATTGCACCACACCATAGGAGGTTTACTTCCTCTCCTGGGAGTCTACCTAGCTCTGCTGGAGACTACCCTAGAAATGTGTAGCTATAGCTAGGTGTAGCGTTGAAGGTGTTTCCAGCCGAAATAGTCCACATCACACAATTGGATACCACAGACTTCGATTTCTTTCGCAGATAAAAATAGATACTGCATAGAGTCGGACGGCCTATTAAGTTGTGCAGCCCAACCACAGACATGTAGCTAACTTACTGATGTGGTCTATGGCTCCTAGCCTCGGTCCCAGGCTCTCTCAAGCGGGAGATCGGTTCGCCTGGACGACAGCAGAAATCCACGTCTTCTATTTCGGGGTACATGACAACGACGGGCCCCTGGATCCATGGAGCGGCGGGTACTCCTGATGCAGTGATGCCGAAAGCATACCACTCAGCTGTCGAATCTCTTTGTGACGTCATACGTTATAATTAGTGCACGTGCACTAAAACCAGCCCCACCCACTAGCTAGCCGTATATGAACAGAGTATATGAATGCCTGCAGGCTGCAGAGCATTGATGCATAGGCTCGTCCCACGATGCACCTCAAGATAGATTAATAGATAGACAGATAATTTTAATTTGAACAGGAAATTGCCACAGAGTATCCATCCATATTATGTAACTCTGATTGGAACCTTAGATAGACTAATAGCTATCTAACTCCTGTCCAGTGCTATTTGGAGATATGCACATGTTGACTTTGTTTGACATATATATGGCTGACCCACTGGAATTCAGTCACAGCATGACAATGGTGGCGGAAAAATTTGAGCTTTGGTCAGGCAAAAATAGTGGAGGTACTGAGCATCTACGGAGGCTGCAGAGCAGCCAATTATCTGCACGAAGTGTGGAAAAAACGATGGTGTGTGATGCACGCCCTTTGTAAGGGGTCTTGGACGTGGCCTTTTCACCATATGCAACACTTTTTCCCCATGTAGCTAGCTATCCCACATGCCATAATATTATATTAGATGAAGCTCCTCTCTGCAATGACATAATTTATTCTCGCCTATTACACAGATAAGAGGATATCCATTGCGGGTTGTGATCAAGTCTCAGGTAGATGAACATTATCAAGGCTTCTCACTACCCACCATACGTCTTGAAATTGTGCCTGGTCTATAGCGTATTGCTTCTATATACCCATGCATGTGCACTTCCGTGTTCCATGGATATATAACTGCAATGTATTCTCGCAAGATATTCCCTGCTTGCAATTGGCTAAAATACCTTTTAAACTGCATGGTGCTAACACAGCATGGTCCCAAATAACCATGGGATTTCAGGACATGATATAGCTAGACTAAACATGGACCATTGGTGCTACATTAATTCATGCATGCGATTATAATTTATTGATGTTTGATTACAAAAGTGTCTCCAACTAGTATCGTACCCAGGCTCTCTCACAGCACGCCAGTGTTTGTTGCTTACAGAGCGAATTGGCACCCGAAAAGCGACAAACGTTGGGGTGGGAAGGCCTAGTTATACGAGGCTAAAGTGTGTTCCAACTATTCACTATTCTTTGATTACAACATCACTGCATGATCAGAGTGAGCCTCAAAATGAGGGAGATTTAGAACAGTAACATTAATTTTATGCAAACTGATGGCACAAAGCACTATAATATAGTTGGACGATGCACATATATCCACTAGTGCTCCTTGAACTGTGTGCATGCATTTAAGTAACGTTCGAAGCTGGTCCTCACACACCAGTGTCCGATCCATTAGGTGCCAACACACATACTGCCATGCATCCATTTCAGGGTCTTCATCATGTGTGTGATTATCACCGAGGATGATCTTGATCGTCCAAACAGGATGACCAAGATGCGACTGCTGCTTGATAAAGTTCCTTCAGATACAAACTTGTGTAAGCTGTCCAGCACAGAAACATGTTTTGCAAATGACATCTCGCACTGCACATCGAAGTACTGATATTCCTTCCAGCTCATTCCAATCTATACTTTGGTGTTCGGACATGTGATTCAGAGCTTACTGAGGTAACCTTGGGTCAGAGGCAACACCCCAAAACACTGCCCCAAAAGATGTTCTTGGTAATCTGGTGAGGTAGATCCAGTTTCTGGGGAAGGAGTACATTCATGGTACCCACCCTCACACTCCCATTCTGCACACTACATCTCTCACACTACCATCCCTCCTCTCCTACGTACCCTTCCTCCTCACCCACCCCACTCCCAGACACCCTCCCATCTCCCACCCACTCCTTGACACCCTCCCACCTCCCATCCACCCTCCCTCCTCCCACCAACTCACCTGCTTACTAACAAACTCCTCAACATCATCCGACTTGACTCCTCGGGAGGTCCGATCCAGCTGCGACTGGGGCCACAGAGACAGGGTAGCCACCTCTGACTGCCACACCAAACCCTGTAAGAGGAACTTGGCCACCAGATCTGCTGCCATCCCCACCTTAACGATGGGATCGGGGGGAAGTGGGCGTGGGTGCGAAGGGGCGCAGGGGCGGCTGAGATAGAGCAGGGAAGAGGATCTCCCCCAGGTAGTCCCATATTTAGGGATATGTCTCTTCAATGTCCTCAGCATATTCTAGAACCTCATTCAGCCTGCAGGGAGAGGAAGCAGAGGAAGTCCGCATCACATACGTAGCACACTCTGTGTGTGCCACTGTGTGAACACGTGGATCAGCTACCTAGATCAGATGTGCTGCACTGTTGCTTCAAGCATGAGGTGCTCAAAGAGCCTTGCGTAACTCAGTCATGGGATTGATTAGCCTCGTACCCAGGCCTTCAATCGCGGGGGGAAGGCCTGGTATACACTGTTTGTGCATGTGCTTAATTTCCCCAAAAATCTTGGAAAATAGGATATCTCGGTATTCTTCCGTGAAACAATGACGTCGAATGACGTCCACGTTTACATTCCTAGAAGAACTGCAACGAATGACGAGTAGCAATAATGGCGTGCAAAAGTCCCGGTGGTAGTAGTTTCTCTGAGGCTCTTACCTATGCTTTGAGAAGGCTGAAAATGATACGGATGACTGTGAAAGAAGAGCAGCGCTCCTCCATGAGAGCTGTGTACGAAGGCAGCGACGTGTTCGTGTGGCTAGCTACCTACTGGCTATGGCAAGAGCCTGTGCTACCAAGCGCTCCCTTTCCTCATGGAGTCTAGCTACAAGAAGGGACTTGTAGACAGTGGAAAGAGCTGTGGTGTGCTTGTTGTGAGCCCTTTGATCGCTCTCATGCAAGGGATACGCGGGTGTGTTTACGCAAACGTCATTGGTTAAGCCCAACCCATTCGCAAACGTCACAATTAAATTTGACGTAATATTCACATTTAAATTAAACGCAAGTGCAAACAGTGTATACCAGGCCTTCCCCCATTTGAAGGTCTGGGTACGAGGCTAGGGATTGATGGGAACCATTGGTTAGATAGGCTACACTGAGAAGGATCACGCCAAACAACTCTACTTAGACAGGCATTTTCTTCCAGACACCAAGATACATACCCACCCGTCACCCAGCAATGCATTTCTGCTTCGTGAGCAGCTGCTCCTCGGATAGCTCATGGAACAGCTGTGCCATGCACATCCCCTTGCCCAATCCCAAACCCACACTCACCCAGCAGTGAATTTCTCCTCTGTCAGCAGCTGCTCCTTGGCCAGCTCATGGAACAGCTCTCCCAAGCACACCCTGGCCAGTGTCAAAATCTCGAGTGTGTGGTTCACAGACTCCTGTACTAACACGTTCATCGTTCCCAGAGACTTCATCTCCCTCACACACTCTATTGCCACCTGGAATAGAACGGCAGTGAGAGAGAAGACAGAGTCTCAGCAGCTTCAGTGTAAGCTAACACAACACTGCTCTCCAGGGCCTCTACTGGGGTGGGTGGATTGATAATCAGATCGGCTATATGCATGGACATCAGCTATGTTGGCCAAATTTTCTCATATTATGTTGGCAACAAGAGTTTAGGATTGATTATCGGTATCTGCAGATATTTGTTACGTACCCAATTTGAGCTATTGGATTATAGGCTAAAATTCCACATCGGTGCTACACCAGTGGGGAGTGCTATTCTCATAGTTTATGAGGCACTTCTGATCAGGAAGGCAAGGTTACAGAAATTAAACCAGACATTTTCTTCAAAATTTCATTGACCTGATAAACAGTTATAGGGCTGATTTTTACCTTGAAGTCTTTGTTCTGTGCTAGTTCGCCAACAATCGTCCCAGTCTTTCTGCAAATCGTGTCCTCATCCAGAGCGTCAGCAACTGGCTGAAATGGCACAACAACCGGGTGGACGGGCATAACTGGTTTCTGAGGGGTTTTTCCAGTCATATCTCGTAAGAGTTGAATGGCACAATATTGTCCTTGTGACTGTCTGGCTGGGAGCGGGTGCGTTTGGGGGCCGAGGTGGTCCCGCCGGTACCAATGCTCTTCTCACTCTCTCTCTCCCTCTCGGATTGCTTCTGCCCACCAGAACTGGACCTGTGTAAGAGTAACATGAATCGTACTTTCATTTAGAAACTTGTTCAAGGGGGGGACAAAACTGTAATTGTAGCGAGGAAAAGTAAAGAGGGGGAGGCATCAGTTGCCTTGAATTAATGCCTACCATATAACCTCAATGATACCATACTGACCTCAAAGGTTTGGTGTGTTTGCTAGCATCCTTCTCCTTGTCAGACTCGATGACTGACATCTCCTGTACTGCACTGGTGGCAGCCTTCCCCCATGCAGGTCTGAGACTGCTGGTTGCAGGACCCAGCATGGGCTGTGGAGGGAGAGGGACATTTAGCAATGTCATATGTACATCCATACACACACGCATGCAGGAATAATGTACACAAAGAATACATAATTATGGTTTAGATGGCACATAAATAGAAAAGTAAGTTTGTGACCTTGTGTGTGGGGATTTCCCTCCATGGCTGGAATGGCACAACAGCATCTACAACTGGGTGGACGGGCACAAATGGTTTCTGAGGGGGTTTTCCAGTAATATCTTGTAAGAGTTGAATGGTGGAAAATTGTCCTTGTGACTGTCCGGCTGGGAGTGGGTGTTTTTAGGGACCGAGGTGGTCCCGTGGGTACCAATGCCTTCTCCCGCTCTCTCCCGCTCTCTCTCCCTCTCGGATCGCTTCTGCCCACCAGAACTGGACCTGTGTAAGAGTAACATGAATCGTAAGGCAGTCTTTCATTTAGAAACTTGTTCAAGGGGGGACAAAACTGTAATTGTAGCGAGGAAAAGTAAAGAGGGGGAGGCATCAGTTGCCTTGAATTAATGCCTACCATATAACCTCAATGATATCATACAACTGAACTGACCTCAAAGGTTTGGTGTGTTTGCAAGCATCCTCCTTGTCAGACTTGACAACTGACATCTCCTGTACAGCACTGGTGGCAGCCTTGCCCCACGCAGATCTGAGACTGCTGGTTGGAGGACCCAGCATGGGCTGTGGAGGGAGAGGGACATTTAGCAATGTCATACGTGCATCCATACACACAATGCATGCAGGAATAATGTACACAATCAGCCTTGAACACTGGAATTCGAATTCGAAGCTCTGCAAGGTGAGACCACCGTTTTCTAGGCCCATTTATGCTTAAAACCAGAGATTTGGCCTACCCGGCTCCAACATTGCTCATGAAGCTGAAAGTCTCATGACGCCATATGGCGTCAGTGGTTGGGAAAGGGTCTGGCGTCATTGGTTGGGAAAGGGTCTGGCGATACTATATCCACTTAGCACTTACAGGCTACAAAATTTAAAGCCAAGACTGCAGGCAGTCAATGTAGCGTTAAGCTACATGTGTGTATATAAGGTAGCTAGCTGCACGCACCTCACTAGCTACAGGCGATAGCACCAGCTTCACCGGAGGTGTCACATCATCTTCAACGATAATCAGTGATGAACGCGACATCTTGGATGGTCAGAGGCTCAGAGCATAAAGGTCGCTTTGCTCTGTGCTACATACACAAGACAAGTCACACACTGTGCGTGTGCAAGATAAGATAAGTGAGCATTATTTAGAGCCAGTCTGGGTTAAAGCTCATTCCAGTATTCCAGTCAGCTATATTGTATTGACTTTCCGTACAAGCTACTCACATAGTAGATACACTCTCCACCTATAATACAGCCTTGTTACCAGCAGGGGCCCATAACCTCCTGCTCCCAGGGAATGGTCTAAGTAGCTATAGTCCATCAAGCTAGACCAATTATCTCTCTCTCCAGAAGCTGGGAGCAAAAGAAAATCATTGGACTAAGTTAGACAACAGATTTTGTTTTGTTGACCTTGCAACCTAAAATTTTGAAAAGCTGTGCACATGAATATAACTAGTGCATACGTGGTTGACCACACAGAGATGCCTCGCGGGAAGCTTTGATACAATTTGGCAGTTTCACACGAGTGATAGCGAGTCTCTGTGAACGGCGAACGCGAACGTTAACTTCATTCTGCCTGCCAAGTCTCTTGCGGTCAGCCGCTCTGGCAGTCTCCCTCCTAGCCTCGTCATTTCTCCCTCGATGTCGCTGCACTCTGCCTTGTCAATCGTCGTCTCCTGTCAGAAACTGACTGTACTCATCCATTTTGTACAGGATCGACAGAGGAGAGATCACATGGTGCGCGTGCGGGTTGTATACGCGCGCGCGCGGGGGCCGCGCCGGGGTCCAATGCGTAATTTACGTGCGGGGCCACTTCCACTGCGTTACGGACAAATATATATAGTCGCACTAGCTCAGATTCGACCTCCACACTGCACGATTAGTTGCCTCGCTTCCCGCTCGGCAATTACGTGGTTATATATACAGGAAGTCTGACCACATATTTCATAATCACAGCAAATCAACTGGGGTACTAGAATGACCTTTGGACCCAAAAAGCACTCACATCATTATAGGTACACTGGCTGAGTGTTGGTACCTTGTGCATGATGCATATTGGGGGGGGGGGGGGGGGGGGGGGGAATGGCTACGCGGTTAGGTGCAGTTCGACTCACCTCCCTGCTATTCTTTACAAAGCACTGATCGTGAAGTCTTCCAGGAACTCTTGCCATTTTCGATCCTACAGTGGAGATACAGGCACATGATGTCTCGTCCCCAGATCAACCCAAACCAACTCCACCATGGATCGTTTCCACATGATACTGGAGCATTCTGCACTGGGGTCTGGGACCAAGACAAGCCAAACTCATCCCCCCCCCCCCCCCCCCCCCCCCCCCCCCCCAACCAAACCCTCTTATTTTTGGCACCACTGCCTTCATGCTAAAGTCAATTTGCACCACTGTTTGTGCACTATGGCTGGCAGTTGTGGCTAGGCCTGTATAAGTAGACCAAATCTGGTCACATACAACGATTACAAAAATATTGTACCAGTAATTGTACACACAGAGCCAGTTACTTAGCAATGAAAATACTTGGAACATAGCAATCAAAGTCCATCAATATCCTAACGTCAACACAGTCTAGTTGCAGCATTGAAGCCACTGGGGTTGTGGGTTAGCTTCGTATCCAGGCTTTCCATCCAAGAATTTGCCTCAGCATTGGAGATAAATCAGGAAGGAAAGCCAGGGAGAAATTTTGTACACGACATGGTACCACCATGACGTCACATCTAGAGGTAACGATACTGGGACAGGAATCCTCTGGATAGGAGGGTTGAGGTGTGCCCTCAAATCTACAGGCAGTCTTGTACATCCCAGTACACCACTTTGTTCCTGAGGACATTCCTACGGGATACTGCAACATCCTCTAAGCACCGTTGAACCAATTAGCAAACAATACTGAAATTTGATTGGTTGGTGCTATTATAACTTGACTTGCAAGGTCAGCAGTAACTTGGCAGTGATTGTATGTTGCATGTTCTACTAAAACTGATGTGTAAGTTTGGTTTCACACATGGTTCTACAGGGCCGGATCAAGGTAAAAGATATAGGGTGGGCCAGAACTAAGCATGCGCAAACTCTAGCCCCCCCCCCCCCCCCCCCAACCAGGATTACTTTTGCTGCAGTGAGAACGCTTCTGGTGGCCTTTGAGACCCGATCAGTTGATATCAACTCTTTCTCGTGTACCAAATTTCTTCTTCGGAAACGCAAAGTTTTGGCCACTGTGAAAAGGCTTTCTTGCAACGATCCCCACACTCAGCAAGGCAGTGGACACAAGGGTATGACATAATAAGGATGTCTGGAAACGAATTGTCACAGCATATTAATTGTTATTAGCCTCGTTACGAGTGCGAGTGTCGCTCGACTGAGCGCTTGATGTAGCCTCGATGCTCAATGACACAATCGAGCGGCAAGAAAAAAACCCTACCTGGCCTGAGAGTTGGGTGGGCCATGGCCCACCCGGCCCACCCTGCTGCGCCGGCCTTGTTCTAATTTGCCATGCACGGTGGCTTACAGATGGTTGGTCTCATACTGCCAGTACGGGGTGTGGGTGTGAGACTAGCAGTTGATCATGTGCAGGTATGGTTCGCCATATTCTATTCATCAGATTACACGGAAACTGACATTCCACTGATGCAAATTGGTGTCTGATCATGTCCGACCAAACTCTGTGTTGACTTGACATAAGTGAGACAAAGTGAAATATCCTAACTCCTCGATAGTATGTGGAAACAGCACTTCTGGTAGCTGGTGCAACTCACTGGTGTGGCAACAGACCTTGTACGTGTAAGAAGATTGCACTGCAATAGAGACGAGCACATTCACAGAGGCAAGTTCAACGTTTGTCAAAGCGCTCAAGGACTACCACAGGATTCCAACAGCAAGCACTCAGCACCACCATGCACTAGCTGAGCAGAGTGGCTGTTCCCATGGGTGTGGCTCGAGGCGGGTGTGCTATGCATGTGGCGGGACGTGGTCTGCAAGGCAGGTACAGAGAGGCTAGTATATAAATGCACTCCAAAGTGTGGCCCGGCCAGCTAGCGCCGACTTTGCAATGCACTCTTCAGCCCAACGGCAGTCTTGAGTGCCTTCACAAACGTCGAAACTTCTCTCCGTGAATGTGCATGTCTCTCTTGCAATATAGTCTTCTATCACCTACACAAAGCAATGTACTGTATTCACTGATGATCATTACATGGAAACACACAGATGGTTAGCAAAAAGCTAGTGTTGGAATGCCCATGCAAGTAATTGGAATTTGCTGCCAATGTCGGTGCGCACGGTAGGTGGAGATACAAGCGCGCTTTTGTTGTGCCGTCGGCCGCCATTGCTTGAGCACTCTCTTCATTGCCAGTACAGCTCTTATGAAGGGTCCACAAAGATTCTGACAACACAGCCATGATCGCTGTCGTTCACTGACGCTTACTTGCCAAACTCACCGTGCTGGTGAAGTTGTGAGTGCTGTAATAATTTGTCTTTCCTTTGGCCACCATTGCTGATTCGATGAACTGAGCATGATGCTCACGTGACATATGTGACATACTCAACTTGCTCTACCAGCGAGTTGCAAACGATCTAGCAGGAGTGTGGTTGCCCCTGAGAATCAGTTCAAAGCAAATCATTCTAGTAACACAGACTGTCTCTATAAACTGATGGCACCATAATAGTGCGTATACTATACTAGTGCAGATGCAGTGATTCTTATATGAAGAACCAAGTTACATGTCACATTCCATTCAGCTGCTTGTATCTCATGGTATGTTTTTCCACCTATTGTTCTTTCATTTAAACTTCCTAGTACCTGAAATATTCTCAGTTTGGGCTGCAAAGGATGCTCAACAGTACTTTAGTATCGGAGGAGTCAATGTCATGCACACTGACAGACTCTGGATCTACTTAACTACTAGTACCACTGCTGGCAGCCATCAGGAACTAGAAATCTTAAATGTGGCATCGGTGCACCCAGTTCATGTGAAATGCGACAACACTAACATTTGGAGCCTCGTTCTGAGGCCCTTCCCACTTCCAGCTAGTGATCAGTATGCATTAGTGGAGGAGGCCTGGTATAACTGAATACATCAGGAAGACAAAATTAATGTGTGCACGGTTCTGTCACCAGGTAACATTCAGACAAACCTTGTTGGATGTTGACAGAATTTGATCATGTGATTGACTGCTCAGCTACGTAACCAATCTGTTTTTTTGGAATGTGCCTCTCCTCCATTCCTCTACCTAACATCTTGGCAAGTCATTGCCTGAATAATTCTACCAGGCATTCTGTCCCTCGATTACTGCATACTGTAATGGCATTGGAACGGCCTGGGAATGAACCTAGAGGTGCATGTTGCAACAGCGTGAGTACTAAAGTCCTCTCACAGAACATAAGCAATCACTATGAACTTTAGGCCATACCAGCTATACCAACCAATACAGGGCCGTAGCCGCCGGTACGGTTGGTCAGGTTTCACCGGACCACTTTTGAGTGTGCCTTAAAAAAAACAGCGACAATTACATATTATATTATTGCGCATACGCGGCACGCGTGGCAGACCACGCTTGGAGTCCGACTCCGAGATCATGGCTGCGAATAGCTTGAAACTGTCACTTCCTAGTCTTCCTGATGATCCCAAGAACTTTGAGTTTCCCAGGCGAACTTTTGGTAAGTCAAAACCTGTGCTGTGCTCCACGCAGAGCCAGTGGTTTTAATACCTAGCTGGCCGTTAATGTTCCTGCACTACGACGAACAGGAAGCGCTGATTCTTCATGCGACGTGTCACTGTAGCCATAGATATCCATACTCTAGCTAGCAAGCACTGTGCCCACATCTGCAGATCTATACAGACCCCGGTCGCCACATTCTTTGCCAAGAATTGCATCAGAAACCACCTCAGAAGGCCAGAAATCCACAAAAGTCTGAGTGACTTACGTATTGCAATCATGAGTTTGTATAAACTAGCCCAGATTCAACTGCCTTGCAGCATGATTACCTGCCTTGCTCCCTGCTCGAGGCTGCTTGACAAAGTCTACATACGTACCTCAACTACACCCAGGATGACTGTCATACTGTGAATATTGAATAAAGTGTGCTAGTTCAAACTAGCATCTGGTGCCTCTACATCACACAGGTCCCACCATACCCAACCAAGTGTAGGAGTAGTACAGGATCTACTACGTTGACATGGAGGTTATGCGATTTATACTCCGCGGGAAAGTTTGGCTGGGGCGAAGCCGAGGCTAAACTTTCCCAAGGAGGATAAACCACATAACCTCCGAGTGGACGTAGTAGATCCGACTTCTACCACAGACATAACCTCAAGTCAAGTTAGTAGCTGGATCCTCCCGCTAGACAGCTATAACACTCTGATTCTCAGCACAGAAAAGAGTAATCACTGGCAATCTATAAACATGTCATAGTACATGTGAGTGGGTGGGTCCTGTTCCCTTGAAATGGAAGGTTTCACAACCATCTCAAGTTGTTGTAGCTAAGGTGAGCATTTGCCAGCTACTAAGCACAGAAAACACAGAACAAACTCAGTTAGGGGCAGGTGTGGGTTGGTACAGATTCCCATTACCTAGAACATCAGAACTGCAATTAAAATATCCAGTTAATGAATAAACACAATCCCACAGAATGAAAATGGTACTCTACTAGAGGAACGAATGACAATGCGGGGCAAGCCTGAGGGAGTGCATATACGGAACATGCATGAACATGACTGCCATCACAATGTGACCAAGTCTACAGATTACACAGAATATGACACACACGCGTGCACAACACAGGAACTGTGAGACTTGTGAGTCAGGCGAGGTGAAGCGCATCTTCTGTTATGTGACACTTGTACATCTAAGTGTCACATGTTTCATTTGGCGGTTTTAGCCTCGTTCCCAGGCGCTCGGTAATTGGGGACAAGAGTGCCTGATATCCACCGTTTGCGCATGTGTGGCTCCCCAGGTTTTTGTGGGGAACTAGTCTGTGATGCATGGCCGTACATTACTGAAACGCGGGAGTTGTTTTACATCAACAAGACGCAGCTCTGTTCAACCAAGCCGTGCCCGTACGCCCTCAGTAAGCTCGGAAAGCCAGGAATGGTGCTGAAAACGAACAACTGACAGCAATACAGCACGTACATATTATGTTTGTATAGTTACAACCAGGCCAGGTCGAAATTTCTATGGGATGGGGTCTTATCGGGTCTGTATCATGCTTCGCGTCCACTTCCGAAAGGCAGAAGTGGTGTATCTCCATCCACAGACTTCTGAAACCATGGCCACACATGATATTACCGAATATTTTTGTGTTATTTCAGCTTACGTATCTCTATGAATTATATGGAGAATGTAGCGGAACTGCTCCTGCATGCGTGAGCAGTGGATACCAGGCACTTTTCTCCCTGATCACCGAGCGCCTGGGAATGAAGCTATTGGCTGTTCTAGAACCTTCTTTTCTGTCCTGTATACAAAGCGCTGATATTGTGTAATGTGTTAGTGTGCATTAAAGCACCACGAGTTGATTCTCTGAATCATGATAGCTATAGGCTCTGTGTGAACTACAACAGGTTATGGGCCCAGGCTCCATGTCTAGCTAGCCACCACGTGTTGTGCTGAACAGAGATATGAACATGCGTGACTGCCAGTGCAGTCACGGAAATGTCCAGATCAGTAGATGAAAAATGGTCAATCGATAAACTGGATTGCTCAATGCGTCACTTGTTGCTGGCAACTCATTCACATGGTACATTTCAGACAAAGCTTGCAAACTGGTCTTTTTCCATTCCATAATGCCCCATAGCATGTACAGCCTATTCCAGTGCAAACCAGTACTTGGTAGCGTACCATGTGATCTGCTAGCGTATTACACCAGGGGATTTCCTGTGTACATAATGTTTTGGACACAGGAATTTACTACCATTTCCGACTACGTTAGGCCCAATATTCATAAACCGGACAGTCCGCACATCAAACATTTGCTGAAAACAGCAAGTGCATGTGCTCTAATGGTCAGTTCTTGTATTCCTTATGCAGCAGTATCACATGATGTAGTCTTCCCATACCCACATAATATTATTATGTAGAAAAGTAAGTTTTTGACATTGTGTGTGGGGATTTCCCTCCATACGATTGCAGCGACATTGATATCTGGTGTCAGCTCCCATGCACAAAGCTGTGGCAGTGATGATACTCATGCAAAACACCCATCCATACAAATGCCAGGATTAAGAAGCCACGACTAAGATGTAGCATTCCGAGTGCAGGATGGACGCTGCTATGGACCGAGACATTGTCGTTTCCATCGGACGAGACGTCTGACTAATCTTTACAGCAGCAATGGTAATCACAGGTACATGTAGAACACTGCTCTAATCATACTTGAAAGCATACACGACTATGTTACAGACACTGCAATGATTAGGTAGATTGTGGTGTAATTGTACTGACCTGAGCTGTGTACCAGACTTGAGAGAGGCGTCATTGGATGGCTGTGAGGCGCTGGTCACCGTTCATCCATGGCTGCGCGGACCTGCGGCACTGGAGGGAGGCTGTCTCTGGTATTCAAGTGTTAGACAATCGGTTGTCAATTTGGACTACGAGGAGTACCAAATCAGTATGTATCCCCACATGATGATGCTGCATACGTATGTTGATTTAGTCAATGCATAAATGTCATGCATCATGCATGACGTTTGTGTGATGCCAGCATGTTGCCTTCACTGGAGCACCGACTTCCTGTATGGCAGATTCCAGGTTGATAAAACTCCGCCCACAATTCCTGCCAAACCTTGGTAACCGAAAATCTTGAGGTCAGCCTTGTTTCTTGCCTCCAATAATTGCTAGCTTCATTTCACACAATGCAAGCCACTTACACACCACATTTTGCACACTACATCTCTCCCACCCACTCCTGATACCATCCCTCCTCACAACCCCTCCTACGTACCCTTCCTCCATACCCACTCCCAGACACCCTCCCATCTCCGACCCACTCCTGATACCACCCTCCTCACAACCACTCCTACGTACCCTTCCTCTACACCCACTCCCAGACATCCTCCCATCTCCCTGATACCGCCCTCCTCACAACCACTCCTACGTACCCTTCCTCCACACCCACTCCCAGACACCCTCCCATCTCCCACCCACTCCCAGACACCCTCCCATCTCCCACCCACTCCTGACACCCACTCCAATCCACCCTCCCTCCTCACACCAACTCACCTTGAAGTCTTTGTTCTGCGCTAGTTCATCAATGATTGTCCCAGTCTTCCTGCAAATCGTGTCCTCATCCAGAGCATCAGCAACTGGCTGGAATGGCACAACAGCATCTACAACTGGGTGGACGGGCACAAATGGTTTCTGAGGGGGTTTTCCAGTAATATCTTGTAAGAGTTGAATGGTGGAAAATTGTCCTTGTGACTGTCCGGCTGGGAGTGGGTGTTTTTAGGGACCGAGGTGGTCCCGTGGGTACCAATGCCTTCTCCCGCTCTCTCCCGCTCTCTCTCCCTCTCGGATCGCTTCTGCCCACCAGAACTGGACCTGTGTAAGAGTAACATGAATCGTAAGGCAGTCTTTCATTTAGAAACTTGTTCAAGGGGGGACAAAACTGTAATTGTAGCGAGGAAAAGTAAAGAGGGGGAGGCATCAGTTGCCTTGAATTAATGCCTACCATATAACCTCAATGATATCATACAACTGAACTGACCTCAAAGGTTTGGTGTGTTTGCAAGCATCCTCCTTGTCAGACTTGACAACTGACATCTCCTGTACAGCACTGGTGGCAGCCTTGCCCCACGCAGATCTGAGACTGCTGGTTGGAGGACCCAGCATGGGCTGTGGAGGGAGAGGGACATTTAGCAATGTCATACGTGCATCCATACACACAATGCATGCAGGAATAATGTACACAAAGAATACATAATTATGGTTTAGATGGCACATAAATAGAAAAGTAAGTTTGTGACCTTGTGTGTGGGGATTTCCCTCCATACGATTGTAGCGACATTGATATCTGGTGTCAGCTCCCATGCACGAAGCTGTGGCAGGGATGATACTCATGCAACACACCCATCCATGCAAAGGCCTGGATTAAGAAGCCACGACTAAGATGTAGCATTCCATACAGAATTGACCCTGCCATGGACCGAGACATTGTCGTTTCCATCGGACGAGATGTCTGACTAATCTTCACTGCAGCAATGGTAACCACCGGTACATGTAGAACGCTCCTCTCCACATACTTGAAAGCATACATGTGTGTTACTAGTAATGCAATACTAGGAATACATATCCGCATAATTGCCTCGCGCGCACGCCGCGGCCTGGCCACGTGCTCTACGAGTCTAGCTAAGTGTGAATTTGCGAGTTGTGGAGCTGAGATAAACGTCAATTACACTCACTGTTCGACTCCACATGTAGCTGCTCTAGCTCTGCAAGCCCTGAAGGCCCCACTCGCTTGTACACTAGCCTCTGGCTATGCGAGATTATTGTGGAGTTGTGGCATAAAACAGATGTCGACTGTTTGACTCCATATAGCTACAGGCAATAGCACCAGCTTCACCGGAGATGTCACGTCATCTTCAACGATAATCGGTGATGAACGCAACATCTTAGATGGTCAGAGGTTCAGAGCAGGGAAGGTATATATATTTGTTGACCTTGCAAGCTGTGCACATGAATATAATTACGTGGTTATACAGGAAGCCTGACCACAAATTTCATAATCACATTTTCCAAAGCAATCTACTTGGGTACTAGAATGACCTTTGGACCCCAAAAGCACTCACATCATCAGGTACCCTGGGTGCCATTTGCCTTGTGCTACTCGGTTAGGTGTAGCGCTATAGGCTATACCGTATTACTAAAACAGCAAGCGACTACGTACATGCATACACAATATACAGTTCTCATCAGTATCCACAGCACTATCCACTGCAGGCACACCTGGAACCTCTTGGTAATAAAAGGGTGTCTCCTGACATCTTCCACCTTCTGGCACCACGTTGATGATAGATACGCACTGTGGGGGGTGGCAGTGTGGAGTGTGAGGCAGTGTGGAGTGTGAAGGGGGCCTACTTCCTATACACAACTGGCCAGGGGAAGGGGGAATCCCCTCAAAAACTGTGTGTGTGTGTGTGTGTGTGTGTGTGTGTGTGTGTGTGTGTGTGTGTGTGTGTGTGTGTGTGTGTGTGCGTGTGTGCTTGTATGTTGTGTGTTTGTGTGTGTGTGTAACACACACCACACATACACACCTTGCAACAGCATCTCGTTCTCCTGGTTGTAGAAATGTAGTCATAATTATAGGGCTTCATCCCACCCCGCTGTCTGTCCAGCGTCGCAATCACTGCAAGTCACATGACATACACACACAAGCTCACTGGTTCACCTGCACATCACATAACATGAAGTGTAGGCCATAATTATACACTGTATCACATGATGCCAGGAATTTCCAAACACCATCTAAATTTCCAAAGACATAACGTGACCTCGTGGCTGTGTAACGCAGCAAACTGAGAGGATCTTTATTGCCTACTACTGTAGCATCAAGAATGCTTGACTATCTCCCCACAGTCACACTCTGTAATGGAGCCATACCTGCCCAGTGAGATGACAGACTGTCACATACATGCACATCTTCATACCATAATAGGACTAGCTGATTTTGATAGCAGGAACTGCTAGGAAGCAGCTGAACCACTTCAGCTGCTTCCTTGCTCAGTAATCACAGTTTAGCAACAGGCACTACTCATTGTCCATGCCCAAATCCAGTGGTTTGATGTTATGCAGCCATGTTGATACTGCAGTCAAATCCTGATCGCAATCCAGGTTAGTAGTGCATTGTTAACAGGAGCGCATAATGACGTTCCACTCTGCATGATGTCATTGTGTGTTCCTGGTGTAACATAAAACCAAACTTTAGCAACCACGAGATGGGTGCTTGCTGTACCCGTCTCGTGGTTGCTAAAGTTTGGTATTTGCACTTTCACTGCAATCAATCAAAGATTAGAGGTGGTGAAGACCCAGGAACAAGGCTACCATAAACTTGAGAGAAAAGTTCTGTTCCTAAAGTGTACATTAGAGCTAGCCTCGTTCCCAGGCCTTCCACACCTCCAGCTTTTGATCGCTTCCAGTATGCAAAGGTGTGGAAGGCCTCGGAACGAGGCTACATTAGAGCGGTGCTGATTGCATGGGGTAATTATAATCATGGGTACTTAGGGTATTATGCGATGAGGTCTTTAAACCTGCACTGTGTTAAAGTTAACGCTACCGCTAAAAATGCAAGCAAATGCTCGATTCCAGGCAGCAAAAAGATCCATCTCTGATGACGTTTAACTGGATTACCAACTGTAAGTTAGTTTTTTTAGCTTGGTACTCGTGTCAATGACAGCTCCCTGCATGCTGGCTACTGCCCATCCATAGTTGCTAGGTTAACCGTGCACCCATACTTTAGTTGGCTGGGCTACATCACTATGAACCTCACTACAGGGGAATATACGTACCACCAATGCTTGTTCACTGAGCCAAGAGTGCATGACAACAATGATGTCATCAATGACTCATCATACGCTCGATTGCGACTGAGCACACCACTTCAACGAATTATGACACAGCAGGAATGTTCCCCAGGCCTCAATTGCCCCCAGCATTCCCATAGCATCCAATGCTGATGCTGAATGTGAGCATAGGATGCTGGGGGAGTGATACGCATGGCCAAGGGGGAGCTCAAGCTACACTTCCTTCACATAATGCAAGCCGCTCATCGGTGTCAGCAGGTCTTATGCAATTTTGGTGGGTATCATCCAACGAGCAATATGCATACCATTGGGTAATGGAAGTACTGACTCCACAACTAAATCAGTGAACTGATCCGCGCAAACCTCTAAACGAGAAGCTGCCACCATGAGGGGGGAGGGGTCACCATGCCCGGGGTCACCATGATCGGGCCCAGCTGGCTCCTCCTGAGACGCCAAGCACACGACTAGTCTTCTCCTTTCCTCAGAACGCGTTTAATTATAGCCCACTGATTAGATTAATTAGATTCATAGCTGCCGAATTTAGAAAAAAAAATCAGATTCATTGATCTTCAAGCACATATCAAACACTGGGCTGATGCACGTCATTAGACGTTCAGATTGAGTCATGAATAATCTCCAGCGTTGTGAACAACGAACGGCACTGATCGTCTGCCTGTGACATCCAGCCTTTGGACGTACAATGCAAGAAAAGGCATCAAGATTCTTCGTTGGACACCAACCTAGTATGTGTCTGCCATGTACTATATGTGTCTACCTGATCTCCCATGCTGTATTTGTATAGAAGTGGCATGCGGCAGTGGAAATTATGGACTTCACTGCATGTTACTATCGATCCCCGTAAATAACAGTTGGATCAAGGGAAATCAGCTCCAGCATCAGCCTCGTTCCTGACCTAGGTGGCTGGGAATGAGGCTCCAGCATCAGCCTCGTTCCTGACCTAGGTGGCTGGGAATGAGGCTCCAGCAGCACAGAACCTTGAGGTACACTTCAGATGACTGAGACGGTGTTCCCCCTCCATTCACTACCCCAATTCTGCTGCCTGGCTGTTAAACCCCCAGATTCAACTTTTTGAGCTTACTCATAAGCACTTTGTGTGGCACGGACTTTTGCCAATGAAACAGGGTCGTATAACAATAGGATACACTGCCCAACCTTTGAGGGGTGTGACCATGATGACGAACTCAGGATTGTGATTATAATTTATTACAGGTACATGTACTTTTTCCGTATTCATTTCACCCGGATCAAAGAGGACACCCAAACTACTTCCGTGAATGGCGAATGTGGCCTTGCAATCCTTGTATATAGCATCAGTGTTCAATTGTGTTCTTAGTAACAACTTCTCTCCCCCCCCCCCCCCCCCCCCCCCCCCCTTATCTCTCCCTCCCTCCCTCCCCCCCTCCCCCTCCCTCCCTCTCTCCCTCCCTCCCTCCGTCTCTCCCTCCAACCGTCCATACCTCCCTACCTCCCTCCCTCCCTCCCCTCCCTCTCCCCTCTGCCTCTCTCTACAGAGGGAGAGTATTAGATGCATCAGAAGCATCTGGAGCCATCCACAGACAACTGGCAATAATCAAATTGGTAAGTTTTGAGCTCAACTCAGATTGTTCTCATAGCTGAAAATGCACTCATGCCCCCAGGATTGAATAGTGCAGTTCATTAGAATACACATATATAGCACCTGCAGGTGGCCAAATCAGGTCAGTGTTTCCCCCTAGGGAGCTCCCCCTTCCTTTCCTTTGATGACATCATGCATGGTGATGTCGTGGTACAGTTACATCACTATAATATTAGGCAATAATCCCAGCTGCTGCTCGTAAATGCCATTGGCAACCAGCTAATTTGCTCCAGACATCACATACCTCCCAAAATAACGATGTCGTTATGCATTGGAACTTGTAACTCAAAAAGCATGCATGGGGAAAGGGTCTGTGGGGAGAATAAGTAGCCCCTTCTGAGGGGCATGCCTTCCTGCATGTTCGCTTGCTTCCAAGCTGTGTACATGGTTCTGTAGTGGTCAGTTATGTGTCACACCCTCCTCCTCATCCCCTCCCCTCCTCACCCCTCCCCCCCCCCCCCCCCCCCCCCCCCCCCCCCTCCTCCACCTCCTCCTCATCCCCTTCCCTCCTCACCCCCCCCCCCCCCCCCCCCCCCCCCCCCTCCTCCACCTCCTCCTCTCCCCTCCCCTTCCTCCCCTCTGCTTCCTCCCCTCACTTTCTTCCCTTCCCCTCCTGCTCTTCCCCTTACCTTCCTCACCAGGGCCAGAAGAGGTTCTGTGCTAGTTCTGATGCTCGGAGGACAGCTTATTGATGCATCAGGTGAGATGCAGCATGATCGAAGGATAACTTACTGTGAGAGGCATGTCAAGTGCACGATCATGGACTAATAAAGTTGGGATCAGGCTTGGGCTTCATGCTATCATGCTACCCCCCCCCCCCCCCCCCCCCCCTCCCCCCCCCCTCCCCCCCCCCCCCCCCCCCCCCCCCCCCCCACACACACACACACACACACACACTTCCCTTCCCTCACTCCCATGAAAATGTGTTGTCTTGGGGAAAGGAATTCCGTGGTTAAATGGTTAATGGCAGCCGTGAAAGCTGAGGAATCGAGGCGGTATGCAGGGGCTACGCAGATGTGTCCTACTTGTTGCCTTTAGTGCAGACTTAAGGAGTCTTTCAGCTGCCAGAAGACTTTCACAGTTGTCACAGTGGGTCACCAGGAGCATGTGTAAAACCTGGACTATGGACTCCGGACTGGATTGATCAAACAGCCGTTTGTGGACGCCAAACACCACCGAATCTACGAAGGGTTGCTCCATCTCTGTCTCAGGTTGCTTCCCAGCCTGTTGAGGTACTGTTTCCTTGATTTGTGAGGGGTCAAAGCGTGTGGTCATCGACAACATAGAATAGTTATTACACTGGAGTTTGGTTCCGAAAATAACCACTCTTCTGAAGTCCTCCTAGCGGGCAATGTATTCTAAGCGGAGCTAGCTGTTATGGCTTGATGCTCATGGATATGCTCAGAGCCCACCTTTGCTGAGGCTCATTAAATATGCATGTGACCTTTAACCTCTCGAGGAGACAATGCCTCAACAGGTTAGCATTAGCAATCCTCATAGATTTGGTGGCGCTTGCTGTCTGAATACGTCAGTCCACATGCCATACACAGTGAACTTTTACACCTGCCCTTGCTCCAGTGATAGGGATAATGTGTGCTTGCTGTTAGAGGTGGACATTCATGTAACTGGTTGTGGTTAGCGTCCAAGTGACTAGCTCATTTTACTGCTAAGGTAGTGAGTGATGTATGTAGTTGCTGAAGTCTATCAAGGCCAGAACTGTTGCCTCCCATACAGGGCCAGATAATGATACTGTCACGAGTCTAAACCCTTTCTTAATCTTCCTAGTCTCACTTCGGAGATCGTTTGTTCAGTGACCTTGTAGTCAGTAGGTGTGCAATTTATGCTCAGTGTGTGACTATACAATGAAGTAATCCTTGGCCAGGTAGCATCCGCCCACTTCTCGAGGTACATTCTATTCCTGTGGACACAGGTTGTCAGACTGCATGCTACATGTACTCTGGGGTTGCTTTATGGCCAAGAGTTTCCTCCAGCAGCTTTTCTAGAAGTCATTTCCATTCCCTAGAGCCCACAGTTGTTGAGCTCAAACTGCTCCTGGAGGTACTTTCAACAATCCTGAACAGACACACAACTCTAACTACACCCTCAAATAAGCGAATATTCAACCGAGTCACTCAAGTCTCTGAAGCGATGCCAAACCTGAAAACATGGGCCTCAATTGACTGATACATGTAGTAATGGTGGCCCTGCAATGTCCAGTCAAGGTCTCATAAATTGCCACATTATTATCCTGTTACCTTTATACAATGACTTTCGCTTTCAAATTCTTAGAGGGGCAGGAACCTGATCTGATTTTGAGGATTGGGATGTGCTGTTTAATTAATTAACCTGATTAGGCAAAGGTCAGTATGTTCATTGTCCTTATGTCAACTTGTACACACTTTACAGAGGTCCTGCAACTGAATTTGTAGAGTGGAAGTCACGGGACAGCAGTTCTCAGACCAATCATCATTTTGTAGTCACGATGCATGCAATCTACAACAGTAGCTAGGCTGTCAGTGACATACTCCGTTTATGACTATGCAGTGTAATGTTACACCACAGGAAGTTAGCAAGCAATTCGGTCACAAAATGCCCAATCTCACCTTCTTAGTCAGCCTTCTGGATCTATGCCGCTGATCGGTGTACAAGATGCCAGTGTAGGACCTGGCGTAAGTCCTCATTGCTGCCGTGAGCATTCATGTCATTTGAATTTTGCAACTCACGAATTCACATGACTTCCAGTGTTTCCAATTCGCCTGAAAATTGCAAGGACTCCAGAAATCTCTGTACATACCTGTTTTAGAGTATCTCCCAGCCCCTTTTTTATGCCCCTGTCAATAATTGTATAGATCACATCTTATCCTAACCCTAACCCTGCTCATACTTGAAGAATGGTGTGAAGCCCATTTACCAGACCATTGTAGCCTCGTTCCCAGGCC
This sequence comes from Axinella damicornis, assembly GCA_963931865.1. NCBI lineage: Eukaryota > Metazoa > Porifera > Demospongiae > Axinellida > Axinellidae > Axinella > Axinella damicornis. Next base: position 8,358,183 of record OZ007514.1, on the reverse strand, counting down.
CACACACCGCTGTCAGTTACACAAAGAATGGCAGGGGCCTGGGAATGAGGCTAGTAGATTGGCTAAGAGAGTAAAAGCAATACAACAGCCCTGGTAGTGACAGTATCTCTTCTCTGTGTTTGGTGAGGGAGTGTAAGGAATTGGAGGAGTTGTGGTGGTGTGTGTGTGTGTCTGTGTGTGTGTGTGTGTGGCGGGGGCACGGTCTATTTATGCGCCCTTGCTTTCACTGATAAGATGCTCCACACTGATTGTTGTCATAAGCCTCAGAAGGCACTCGTGCTGGATCAGGTAACATTTAAACATCTTGTGCACACAGGGCCAGATATCAGCTGTATAATCAGTCCAAAGGTGCAGTAGTGCTCTCCGAGTTAGAACATTCCGTCAGTTCTTGCAATCGTTGATCTGGCAGGAACAGAGTTGACAAGGATCGCAAGGTCTACTGCCTGTAGCTGCTGCTGTTTCAGTAGAAATTGAGTGCATGTTCTTTTGAGTTTCTTGCACCTACTCTCACACGCACACTCTCACTGGTATCATCAGCTACAATGAGATGCTCTCCTATTTCTTGAGTGCAAATTCTTTCCTCAGAGAACGATTCACTCACAACTGTGTCGAGCACACCTTCATTGGAACATCGGTCTGCAGGCAATGCAAAGGAATGGTCATGCATGCAGTTACCACATCAGCATAGTACTCACACTGTCACACATCACACAACACACCCTCACACATGCACACACAAACACCCACGCACACACAAACACATCACACGTAAAACACGCACACACACACACAGATGACGGGCATTGTGAAGCAAGGTGTCTGTTGTAAGGACTGTGGTATCAGGTCACAAGCATTGTAAGGCCTATGTGGTGGTCGACTGCCGAAAGAAATGTGAGCTATAATTATGTGAGCGGTTTTGAGAAGAGCCTTGGCTTTCCCACTTGGTTTGTAGGCATATACAGACCCAACATTCGAAAGTGTAGGAAGGCTCTTACCCCGAAAGGTGAGGCTCCAAAGTGTGGCATAAAACAGCAATTTTAGAATGTGATCGACATGTGCATTCGCCCCACCCATACCGGATGTGGGCATGGCTCAGAATTCCTATCGAATGTGGCAGGATAATGCAAGAATATTTGTAGCGAGTTTCATAGCCATAGCTATTACCACTCTGAAGTTATTAGCATTTGAAATTCAATTTTTGGAAAATGCATTGAAGTTACCCCTTTCTCATATCTGCTCTCACAATATTATACTGGTATAGTGAGGTAGCCTCGTTCCAGGTCCCATCCCTTTGCAATTTCTCGTATGTGGCCTGGGAACGAGGCTATGTAGTGAGGTGCTTGTGAAGTAATTCCTGCATTCCCACAATTGTAACAATGGTCAGTAAAGAAAACAATACCTTTTGTTGAAGTCCCTCACACCTAGACTAGACCACTATAGTGGTGAGCAAAATGTTACTGATCGTGAATTTGATCCCTCTTCTTCCTCCCACTCCCTCTCAACCCCCTTCCTCCTCCCTCGTAAGAAGCAGCGTCCTACCAGCCTTCAAGCCCCAGAGCTGTACTGCAATGATGACATATCACTGAAGTAGAGACGCAGAAGCTGTGAGTGACAGTATGTGATCGGCTGCAGTTTATGAGAACAGGATTACTGACTTCTAAACGTCAGTATACTGATTCCTGGATGAGCAATTGTAGATCTGAGTATTGCATACATCCACACCTTGATTGCACATACTACACATGAATACCAGCTCACCACACACACACACACACACACACATTATGCAACACACCCCCCACGCACTCACCCCTCCCCCCCCCCCCCCCCCCCCCCCCCACACACACACACACACAACCCTCCCCGCCCCCACTCACACACCCACAGACTCGTGATGCCCTATCAGCTGAGAATGTGGAACTCCATGTAAAGCTAACTCCAAGATCTTACAGCTACAGTCCCATGTTGCCACCATCCAGCAGCACACGATGATTGGAACAGATGAACACCCTCATCCCAACTGATCATGTGACTAGGTCATTAGGATGATTTATAATGAATCGTGGATCGTTCATTTGTACTTGTAATCAGTTTACTCCTCGTTTACATCGAGTTTGTCAACTGGATGTTGTCTGGTAATATTCAACTTATGTACGTATAATTATACGTACAATTCATGTATGAAGGCTTGCACGTGCATAATGGTGAACCTCTCCCAGCTGTACAAGTTAACAACAGGACTGGTGCCCAGAACATAAACCTAGCCGGCCGGCTATTTCCGGTTGCGCGTGCCAGCGGACTTTGACCGTTATACTACTGGCGCAGCTACGCAACAGGCTTCATCATAGATTATATAGTCCCTACCCGTATATATTATGTACAGCTCCTGGAAATACAGCTGACCTCGCCCTCCTTCCAAGCTACCTGCTCCACTTATGGTCGAATAGTGTTTGCCGTTGCCTCGCTTGCACTCTGTATCCTGAAGCTTTTCCACATCTGACCAGGGGCCCGGCGTAGGTGTAGCTATGATTGAGACCGAAGAGCCATGGAGTTGCGCGCAGCAAATTTCTGGAGCTAATAATAATGAAGTATTCATAAGTGCTAATTAATCTGTTACGCACGATTACTTTCCGCAAACAGTACTGTTGCTCTCGAAATGCTACAGCAATACGCGGTGTCCTGACTGGGGTTAGTTGCTAATTAACTTTGTTATGTATTTGCCGGTTCTGCACGCAAACAATATTATATATATATAAATTTTAATGACAATGGAAGGCCGGGGGACCCATATGTCAAGACTACAGATAAATACATACAAATACACACTTGTTAAAGTTAAAGTTTACGCTTTACCAAGAAACTTTGGTACACAAACACACCTGTGAGCCAAATGATATGAACATTCTTTGAGAGCAAAATAAATGTTAGCTTGTCAGTAGAGCTCATGTAGGGAAAGGAACTGTTGAGGGATCTGCAGCAGTTAAATAGTTCGTCTCTGTAATGACCTCGCCACAACCGGCAGGTGATCAGAAAATGGGTTTCATCCTCAATTTCGATACAACTTGGACAGAGGCGTTCCTCCAGTGGAGTAGGTTTAGGGAGGGAGTATCGGCCCGTTTCAATCCTTAGTGAGTGGGAACTAGATCGTAGTCTAGCCAGTTGTATACGAATATGTCTTGGGAGGTTGAGGTATGGTTCAAATTCAAGCCTTGTTTTGAACAAACGGTATGTTCTCAATTTTCTGGATGTGGCCAGATCACTTAACCATTGTTGCTGATATTGATCCCAAAGTCTTTGCGTAAGCTTTTCAATGAATAGGTCATGTGGAATACTGTCTGGGTTGTTCCAGATATGGGAAAACCCTGCTTTGTCGAGCACTGTCTTGACTGTCTGTGCCCACTGACTGGGCTGCTCACAAATATTTAGCTGGTACGCTTCCTGCAATAATGGAGGGATGTCCCAGTGTGTTGAAATACGTAACCAATACTTTACCATAGCAATCTTTCTTCTGTTCTCCAGGGGACACCTACCAAGATCTCCATATACTGCTGCATTGCAAGCAGACGTTGGCAGCCCAAGAGCAAACTTACAGAACCGTTTATGAACTTTTTCCATTTCCTCTGCTTTGTCAGAGGCCCAGACTTCACATCCATATTCTGTAATGGGGCGTACTAATGTATCAAATAGGTATAGTAGTGTTGTTGGTTTAGGATGACCGAGGTGCATTGAAGTCTTTATCAAGGAGAAGGTGGCCTTATTAGCCTGGGATGCCAAGATCGAAATGGCTGGCTTCAGAGACCCATTTGCTGACAAGAGGACACCCAGGTATTTGTATTCTGATGCAATGGTAATGGGTGATCCACTCAAATGGAACCTGTGTGACATTGTTGTTCTTTGCCGTGAGAAGCAGACAACCTTGGTTTTCGTTAAATTTACTTGGAGGCTCCATTTTAGACAGTACTTGGACAGGCTGTTTATGGAAGACTGGAGTGCCTCAGGAGATTCAGAAAGAAGAACCAGGTCATCTGCAAAGAGTAGGAGTCGTAACTTAGAATGAATGAGATCAACACCTCCAGCCTCATCTGCTTCTAGGTGCTGTTCCAAATCAGCTATAAACAAATTGAACAGTAGGGGACTGAGGTTACACCCTTGACGCACACCTTTTCTACATGGGAAGAGAGAGGAGATCTCAGTTCCCAGCTGAACTACTGATAAGGCGTTCGCATACATACTTTGAAGCAGGGTGAGTATCATATTGCTAACTCCCAGCGATGCTAGCTTGGTCCATAGGGCACCATGACTTATTGAATCAAAAGCCTTCTTGAAATCCACAAAGCAGGCAAATAAAGGTTTGGCTTTCTTCCTGTAGAACTGGATAACTGAGTTTAGGATAAATATTGGATCAGTCGTTCTTCGGCCATGTCGAAAGCCAAACTGTGTTTCATTTATAACATGTGTTGTTTCAGCCCAATCTAGCAGTCTGGCCCTTATGATGGCAGTGAAAATCTTGCCCATGACACTGAGGAGGGTAATGCCTCGGTAGTTGCTAGGGTCCTGTTTTTCACCACTCTTGTGAATAGGTTTGATAACACCAATGCTCCATGTTGAGATATTATACAGTAATTTTACTTATGGCAGACTATTATGTAGTTGCTGACGGAACAAAAAGAGAAAATTGTGAATTTAGAATGCTTGCCAACAGCAATTATTCAAACACACCTGACCCAGCCCCACCCCCCATGCCAGCCCCACCGCCCATTCAGCCCCACACCACCAGCCACACCCCATGCATCCACCCCCATGCACCCAGCCCCATCCCCAATGCTTCCACCCTCCCATACCCGACCCTCCCATGCTCCCACCCTCCCATGCTCCCACCCCACCCATCCTCCCACCCCACCCATGCTCCCACCCTCCCATGCTCCCACCCTCCCATGCTCCCACCCTCCCATGATCCCACCCTACCCATGCTCCCACCCTCCCATGCTCCTACCCTCCCATGCTCCCACCCTCCCATGCTCCCACCCTCCCATGCTCCCACCCTCCCATGCTCCCACCCTCCCATGCTCCCACCCCACCCACTATCTACCCCTGAACTTACCCTTGCGGTGAAAGGTATTGAGCTAGGGTAAGGTAAGGGTGAGGGCTCACCTCACTTTGACCTCACCCGAGCTAAACCTAACCCGAATGACTTGACTGCAACTGGACGAGCTTTATATACCCGCAGAAGCATGCCAGTAACGCGTGCAGCCAAAGCGTGCACGCGCCGGTAACTCTATGATCTGATTGGTTGGAACTCGCGGTAGCACAAATTTTGGCGGGAAACGCCGTGTGCACGCGTACAGTGTGGACAGTGATGAGCGTGTATCTGTCTCTGTCGTTTTTCTTCGTTCACCGACGCCATTGGCGTCCTCCTGTAGGCCCTGTGCCATTGACGTCCTCCTGTAGGCCCTCCTTGTAGTTTGCTCCAAATCTTGTTCCATAAGGTTAATTAACGTGGCGTTTGGCGACGAGGTTTGTAAAGTAGTTAGGAAGGCCAGTAAAATCGTCTGGGAACGAGGACACCTCTCAAGACACACCCAGCTCTAGCACTCTCAATACAGCAACAGGAGTTCCAGCTCTTTCAACACAGCAACAAGACTCCCGGCTCTAGCACTCAGTAACAAGCTCGCCTGGCAGACTTGCCATGGCTTCCTACCGCGAGACTAGTGTCCTGTTGCTTTATTGAGAGTGCTGGAGTGACAGTGGAGTCCTGTTGCTGTGTTGAGAGTGCTGGGAGTCCGGCCTGTGACAGTTCTTCAAGTGAAGAGAAAGTAGATGGAGGGGAAGGTATAGAGTCTATATTGCAGTTGACTTGGATCATTCAGGAGACTATACTATACAGTCGAAGGTCAAGCTGGTAGCTACCATTTGGCTAGTACTTTGCATTTTAGAACTTGATGGTGCTCCTCCAGGTGATCCAAGGCAACTGCAAACTCTATGGCAAGGTGGTTCATAAAAGCTGATAACCAACAACGTAGTTGTGCATAGCTATATAGTCGTGGTGATGGATTACCCTGATCCTGTGGGTGTGGCTACAATTTGTGATGATCCCAGAAATATATACAGTGCTGCTCGAACTCTATGGCCATCGGCCAGGAAGCCAGCACTAGTGTGTTGTGGAATCTCGAGCCACCTTTAATTTGGTGTGCATGTTCCATGCAGAAACTTGCAAGCAAAATATTATTATGCAGCTTGCAACTCTACAGTGAACGTTCATCAGAGAGCATTTCAAATGACTGTACAGAATCAGTGGTCCGACAGTCCAGGCATAAAATTAGCCTCGTTCCCAGTCCCAGTCCCACGCCCAGCAACGAAAAGCTGGGCGTGGGACTGGGAACAAGGCTAGCATAAAATATTGTGGCAACACAACACATGCATGCAATTTCAAGTCTAAATTTAGCCATTTCAGTAATAACCATGCAGTCACCATCTTCAACATCTCCAGCGCCATTTCCCGAGGGACCTGTTTGTGGGAAAATTATGCTTGTTAGTTTAGTATAGTATATTATTGTATAGTATTGAGTGTGGTACTGCAATGTGAATGGGCCATACCCTACAGCATGGAAGGACAAAACGTCAAAATCCCTTCCCTCTTTTCAGAATGAGCTTGGGCCTACATGAGACTAGATCATCCAGATATCCATAGTTGATCATTTGTTTTGAGCATGCAAGAAATACACCTGTATGCATTACCTGTTACGCTATGCACATGTAATTACACACACTTTGCCTTCAAAGCCCACCAGAGAGCGGATGCAGTTTTATCCATAAAAACGGTAGTCTCGTCCCACCATACGTAAGTGAGAACATTTTCCATTTTCCTCCCATATGCTATACAGTACTTTACATGGTTGGGTTGTGTTGTGGAGTATTGTGATACTTAGGTAGGCTGAACTATTGGCAGATAAGTCTACAACCTCTCACCATGTGCCCTGCCTTCAATATCCAGTAGAAGACCAGATTCTTGTAGCTCTGTACGAAGGCTCCAGTGTTGAGAGTGGCCATGCCTGATGGGGGATACAGTGGTCGGCGATCAGCGTTGAGGAATTCCTCTAGACCAGACCACTTTAGTTTCTTAATCCATACCTGCATTGGACACACAGAGTGGGGAATGGTCACACAGAGGTCTTGAATGCATTCAGTACACTAGAACAGCACTCTCCACTCTCCCCGACTTGCATGCATGGTATACTTCATAACATGTCATTCTCAGGACTCAGGTCTACCTTGCAGCTTGCTCATAGCCACTGTTACTAGCCCCATACACAGGTCTTCTTCCCTGGAATGGCACGTGGACAAGGAGTAATGCCTACACTGTTTAGTCACCGACGGTGTCCACAATCAGGTCAAGCTGGTGAGGGAAGAGCACACATCATACTTCATATTCTACCACCCACACGTGTGTGTTGCATCATACCACACTGAGCCTCACCATGCCAGTAACCCCATTCATTCCTAGGCTGCACTGCTCATACACTACACAAACAAAGCTGGGAGCCACTGTATGTATCAAGTAACTGGAACAAGTCTATATTACCTACTTGGCATTGGTTCGGTGTGTGTGGGAGGGGTGAGTGTGTGTATGGTGGGAGGGTGAGTGTGTGCGGGGGTGAGTGTGTGTGTGAGGGGGGTGAGTATGTGAGGGAGGTGAGTGTGTGTGTGGGGGGGTGTGGGGGTGAGGTGTGTGTGTGGGGGTGAGTGTGTGTGTGTGTGTGTGGGGGTGAGTGTGTGTGTGTGTGTGTGGGGGGGGGGGGGGGGGGGGGGGGGGGTATGCATGCATGTTGACAGGAGGAATGTACACACGAGTAGCCTGGTTCCCAGGCCTCCGCCCAGATTGTATCTTGCAGCCGTGGAGAAAGATTGCACAGTCGCAAGACAAGATCTGGGTTGAGGCCTGGGAACAGAGCTACCAGTGAAGTGGGTCGTTCATTACATTTGGGGTAGCCTCTAGACCAATCTGGAGCAGTTCGATGGCATACAGCCATACACAGTGCTTGTGTGTAACATTACATTTTCGATGAGGTTCTCAGTTTCATCCCACAGGGAGGCGGCGCCAGTGAAGTTTCCCTGGTCAAGTGCTTCCTGCGTTTTGTTAGCTACCTCCTGCACCTTCGCCAGCTGCACCTTATTCAACAGTGAATGTGTGTGTGTGTGTGTGTGTGTGTGTGTGTGTGTGTGTGTGTATGTGTGTGTATGTGTGTGTGTGTGTGTGTGTGTGTGTGTATGTGTGTGTGTGTGTGTGTGTGTGTATGTGTGTGTGTGTGTGCGTGTGTGTGTGTGTGTGTGTAATGTGTGAGTGTGTTGTCTATTCCAAATGAACTCTAATAGAGTCCCATAGCCCCATTCATAGGCCCCACCCAGCTTCCCGTCACTTGTAGCAGCAACAAAAGCTGGTCGGGGCTTGGGAACGAGGCTAGTCCTCATAAGCTCCAGTCATAACAAGTGGGTCTTTAAAAGACTTGTGTGTAACATTACATTTTCGATGAGGTTCTCAGTTTCATCCCACAGGGAGGCAGCGCCAGTGAAGTTTCCCTGGTCAAGTGGTTCCTGCGTTTTGTTAGCTACCTCCTGCACCTTCGCCAGCTGCACCTTATTCAACAGTGAATGTGTGTGTGTGTGTGTGTGTGTGTGTGTGTGTGTGTGTGTGTGTGTGTGTGTGTGTGTGTGTGTATGTGTGTGTGCGTGTGTGTGTGTGTGTGTGTGTGTGTGTGTGTGCGTGTGTGTGTGTGTGTGTAATGTGTGAGTGTGTTGTCTATTCCAAATGAACTCTAATAGAGTCCCATAGCCTCGTTCATAGGCCCCACCCAGCTTCCCGTCACTTGTAGCAGCAACAAAAGCTGGTCGGGGCTTGGGAACGAGGCTAGTCCTCATAAGCTCCAGTCATAACAAGTGGGTCTTTAACACTTTACCAACCATAAGAAACAGCTTAAGGAAGCAAAAACCCTGTATTAAAGTATAACGCCTAGTATTAAAGCCCCCATATCAGTAGCGGATCCAGAGGGGGTTCCGAGGGTTCCATGGAACCCCCCTTTCAAGGAGAACCAAAAAATGTATTTGACTCAGACCGTACACTCAAGGCAGAAAAGCAAGCTGCATGTTTGAAATGTAAGAGCAACTTACCTACCTTGACCGTTCGCGGGCTGAAAGCCTGAAGGCAGACATAGTGACAATCATAGTCTTGAGCTAGCTAGGTTTACGCTTGCTACACAATTTTAATTTTACATCAATTATTTTTGTTTCTGTATATACGTATAATTAGAAAATAAAGCAATAACGCAGTGTTCAATCGGCTGTCCACGTAGCTGTAATCCGTAGACGATGAAAAGAAGGAAGCTAACAGCCCCACTCATCGATACTTACTGGTTACTTAGTCAATCTTCTTTGCGTCTGGGAACGTGTCCAGAATGCGCAGAGATGCTACGAGAAGGGCTTCCTGATCGCTAAAAAGAACACGTAAAAATTTTTTCCGCGCTTTGCGCGGACTGATCGCCGCTTCGCGGCTCTGCGCAACGCCTTCGGCGGTGCGCAGTGTATGTGCCTACCTACCTGCTGAACCCCCCTTTCTAAATTTCTGGATCCGCCACTGCATATAAATTCTTATGGGCTTATGGGAGCTCATGACGGCTTTTGCAGTCATTGGTTGGTAAAGAGTTAAAAGACTTGTGTGTAACATTACATTTTCGATGAGGTTCTCAGTTTCATCCCATAGGGAAGCAGTGCCAGTGAAGTTTCCCTGGTCAAGTGGTTCCTGCATTTTGTTAGCTACCTCCTGCACCTTCGCCAGCTGCACCTTATTCAACAGTGACTGTGTGTGTATGTGTGCGTGTGTGTGTGTGTGTGTGTGTGTGTATGTGTGTGTGTGTGGGTGTGTGTGTGTAATGTGTGAGTGTGTTGTCTATTCCAAATGAACTCTAATAGAGTCCCATAGCCTCGTTCATAGGCCCCACCCAGCTTCCCGTCACTTGTAGCAGCAACAAAAGCTGGTCGGGGCTTGGGAACGAGGCTAGTCCTCATAAGCTCCAGTCATAACAAGTGGGTCTTTAAAAGACTTGATGCGTCTCGGCACGACTTGGTATCAGCTACAATCATGCAGAGGACATGGCAGTAGTTTAACCCTTTATGACAGGAAATCCTGTTAGCTATGAGACTTTCAGCTGAAGTCAGTGTCAGTATCCTTGGAGGTTCTGTGTGAGCAAGTGGTGGGTCAGGGTGAGGTGGGAATGTTCACCCAAAGGGTGAAAGCAGTATGGTCGTGTCTAGGCTTGATGTTTAGTCAGAGCCAGTTGGGCCGTTTTAATTCACAAATGGACCTAGAGAACACCAATTCTTTCAGCAACTAGAGGTGTTCATAGAACACATACCCCGCGCTGAACGTCAGGCCAGGATGCATGCAGTGCAGCTACAATCGACGTGACATCTCTGCCGATGCGCATCGAACAGGGCTGCTATCGCATATACTGTGTTCGTGTATGGCCATATCCAAGGTGTGGGAGTGACCGCTTACCGTATATACTATATTGTGAAGCTGGAGAGGTGGGGCCAAATGTTACAAATAATAGGAAATAGCTGGAAAAAACAGCCGAAACAATAGCCATGATGTCTGTGAAGTACATAGATCATGAGAAAGCACTGTTTCCTAGCGGTCATCTCGAAGCATGAAGTTTCCAAATGCACTGCGTGTCCTGTTCTTCAAGTCACGAAGAGGTGGAGCCAATGTTATGAATAGTTATGAAAAGTAGGAAATAGCCGAAATACAGCGAAACGAAGCGCCTTTGACTTCAGTCAGGAACACATAGAGCAGTTTTTTGCTATTTGCTATTGTTTGACTCCCTTTCGATGGTTTATGAGGGTCTATGTGGCGAGATTTCAATTTTTTGGACGGCACAGACAGACGACTGACAGACAGACGACTGACAGACGGACAAAACCGATTGCTTAACCCCGCTTCGCGCATGCGCGCGCGGGGTAATTATCTAGCTAGTTAGCTAGAGCTGAGTGTGTAGTTAGTATGCACTTCATGCAGCACACTGTGTATGGATGAGTGAGTATTCATTGTCCTGATTTACATAGCCAGTCTTGGTGAGTGGATTCATGAGCAGCCAAGCAAAACCCATAATCACTTTTGGAGATCTATTTGCAGGCTACAAATACGTTTGACATCCTATTAAGAGTGTAAAGCAGGTTGCTGCACTTGCGCAGGCGTACTGCGAAAAGCGACGTACGTACGTACCACGTACGTACCTATGCATCCAGCACTGTGTCTCGGCACTTCAGTGCCTAGACAAAAATGTTGGCACAGGTAAACCATTCTTTTTGGAGACTGTTGAGAGGCACAGACAAGGGATGACTGGGAGGAGCTAGGGCCACACCAACTACCTTCGAATGCTTTCTCTTGAGCCTGACTACTTACTAGAATGACTATGTGTCACTAGCCATCCAAAGCTAACAGAGTCAGGCATCATTGCTGTGCTCTTTTGGTGCCAGTAGCAGTACTTCATCTAGAGCTACCATCTACTTCTAGAGATAGCGAAAGTGTCTGTAATAGCTGGAATGAGTCTAAGACCCACAGACCCCACCAGAAGCACTCTCTGAGTACCTAAACTGGGGCATGTCCCCAGACCCAGGGATACTACACCAGCTCATCATCCCTCTTTTAGCCACACCAGTACTGAGGTGGTATTGTGTGCATGACAGTGGCATAGCCAGGGTGTAGTCTAGCCCTGCCACAATACACACACAATGTGGGAAATGCATCACTTACTGCACTGTAAAGATACGGTCCCCAAGTCTTCACGGAATCTAAAGCAGAAACAGAAGGATTGAGAATCATAACCCAACCTTCCTCATAGTTGCTCAGCAGTGACCTGATACATTAGATACTGTGTCTAATCTTGAGCTGAGAATAACAAAAACTCTCGTGGTGTCTAAAGTGGATGATGACATCATCATTGATGATGTCATCGTGGCAGTGGATCATGCACTGTTGACCCAGAGGAGGTGGGGCATAATCATGTGCACAAAATATCAGGAGTTGACCCAAGGACGTTCACAAGCACTAGTCTAAACGTGGATCCAGACCTGATCTACTGGGGGGGGGGGGGAGACCCCCCCCCCCCCCCCCCCCCCCCCAAATTGTCTCAGAGTGCCTCAGAACTACTCTCAGAAGGCTCAAAATTCCCAAAATGTTCTGGGGGGGGGGGGGGGGGGGGGGGGGGCATGCCCCAGACCCCTACCAATTGCGTCTTTGTAAGACTGCCAGGAGGAAGTCTAGCATGACTGTCACATGCATACACACTGGACATTTCCATACTATGATCTCAATTTTGTCTCAGAGTGCCTCAGAACCACTCTCAGAAGGCTCGAAATTCCAAACATTTTCTGAGGGGGCATGCCCCCAGACCCCCTACAAATTGCGGCCTATGGCTGCAGTCCCCTGCCCACCATGATTCTCAAGATCTTCTCCCCCAAACTCAAAATCCTAGATAGAACCCTGCCTGATGTAATTCATCAAGGGAGCAGAGAAACACAGTTACGTGCTTATTTGGCTCTTGAATGCAACCAATTACCTAACCAGTCTGTGATACACAGAGCTTGTCCTACCTCCTCTGGTACCCTGGAGAGAGAACCTGGCCTTAACGTCTGGCAAACATGGGTACCGCGATCTCCGAAACCAAGTTGATGGATAAATGGGCAGCATCAAAGCGTACACAAGTTTCAGCAATACTTTGCATCAAACTGCTCCCACTGCTTGAAAACGCCCTAAAACTCAATTTTAAGGCCCTCTACTAAACTGAAAATTTGAACCCTCTCCAAGGCCCCACCCACACTCTGACCCCATCATCAATACACACACAAAACAGGCCAAAAAACAACCGATGGATTTACCACCTGCTCTCCTCAGTTGCAGGCTACAGCCCAAAACTCACTGCCACCCTCAAAAACAGAGGTTTGGCTACCCTAGGCTTTCAAAAAAAAATTCCACGCACACCAACTAAAACAGACCAAAGCAAAGGCCAGTTTCCAAAAGGTCAACCTACCCCTTGCAAAACTAAGGATGCTTTTCCATGTTCACCTCTCGGTTACAGAGTTTTGGCCACACATCTACTCCCTCTCACCAGCCCAGTCCAGCTACCAAACCAGCCAAATTCGCCCTAACACGAAAATGGGCGGGGCCTGTAATGCCAAAAGGTCAACTCTCTAGAGTACCTTGGCCAGGGAGCTGTCGGAGGCTGTTCACTTTCCAGGCTGTTCTTCGGCCACTTCAGCAGACCCACAAACATTCCTGCTCACTCCACCTAGCTATTCACACTCAGATAGCCCATCGCTACATTCAATAAACTAGAATAGCTCCTTACTTAAAAAAAAAAGAAATAAAAAAGAGTGTTGTAACAAAATTATCTTCAAAGTACATCAGAGTACCGATTTGAAACTTGAAAGGGCCGCTAGCTGCATCAAAGAGAGAAGCCCCCCTTGTTTATTCCGGTTGCCGCCATGGGAAAACGTAAAGATTAATAACTCTATATAACCGTATCTGAGTGACGTCATCTCATTAATCATTCATGAGCAAAATTGCACGATTTCGCCGATGTCATGCTTCGTACCTTAACGTCTCCCATCAGGCCAGGTTTATAATAATTAGCCATGCATAAACAGTGGAAACCAGGACCTCTATGAACACGGTAAAGCACAACAGTTGTCTATCTAGCCTCGTTCCCAGGCCTTCTCACTCCAGCGTTTGTCACTTGCAGTACTTATGCGTACTGCAGGTGACAAACGCTGGGGTGAGAAGGCCTGGGAACGAGGCTATCGTGTATCTAGTTGTTACTGAAGAGGGAAGGACTGAGATCAAGACCAAAATGATGCAGTTCTACTAACCAATAGGTGATATCCAGGAGTCTCCCAATGCCACGCCTCTGAAGTCACACTGGATGCTACCACCGTCAATGGCCTGTATGAACAAGGAGGCGTCGAGAATAAAGTTCTTGACCAGCTAGCCCCCACAAGAGGTAACTACAATGATGAGGTTAACCATTTTCTTGGTGAGCTAGTCAACTCCCCCACCCCCCTCCGTACTTCTACCACTTGTATAATATATTGTTCAACTTTGATCCTGAGACAAACCTTCTGGAGGGAGAGCGCAAAGGACGCTGCAATTTTTCCAACATAGGACCACCAGAAAATGTCGAATGGAATTGACTGCAATGAAAACAGAGAACATCACAAAATCCCCATATATACCAGTTACTGTTTGGGCCTCGTCAGTGAAGTGCAGCGCTTAGCCTCATTCCCAGAACACGGCCTGGGAATGAGGCTTTGTAGCACCCTGAGCTGCCCAGCAACTCCAGCAACGGAATTACACAGGTAGGCATCTGGGTTAATACAAGTACCTCATAGTTGAATTGTTCTCAGACTCTAATCCATGATGGAAGACTGGGAACGAGACTCAAGCTTTGAACCAGGTTTTCAGAAGTCTAGACTGAGGTCAAGTTACTCAGGAACAGGGCATGTCTGTACACAGCTTTGAGGCTGTGTGTACAGTACTCCTGTTTGGGTTTGCTTGTTCAAATACAGTAACTATGGAGGGTCTCATTTTGCAAACACAGCAATTACCAATCACACAGTGCCTGTCTAGGCTCACTTTGAACACTGGCAGGTCCTCCAAGAATCGAGAGAAGAGCGTCATAAGGTCTGCAGCAATCTGGCTAACATCCGTGGTGTATGCCGAATCCTTGGTCACGTAACTGTACCCAGTACCAACTGGATTGTCCACAAACAGCACATTGGCTACTTGCACCTGTGAAAATAACAACATCACAATGTCAATACACAATCAGTGAAAACAACACATTGGCAGTGGTTGTCATGGCAATGCATGCCCCTATCTAAACTATTGTCATAACTAGAGGTGCTCAGCAGAGCACGTACCGTGCGCAACTTTGACTTGACAGCTATAGGCCTATTCATACAGCATGCACGATGAGCTAGCTCATGGATAATACATAGGCCATGATTTAATACAGCGATGTCAGCATGCAGAATGAGATACCGTAAGTTGTGGCAGTAATGTTAGAAATTGGGTGTGGTCAAATTGTATAAATTAGAAGAACGACTTTCACGCAGCTTTTCTCAGCCTCTCGAGTAGATCTCTGGTCTGTGAGTTATGTAGACGCTAGTATTTTCTGAATTCTGACACTTCTATCCTGAAATACATGTAAGCCTTCAATAAGGCCTTCACTGCTCAAACAGCGCTTGGACTGCGGACAGACTGACAGACACAAACCGATCACTCTACCCCCTGCTGCGCATGCGCACGGGGTAATTATAGTCCACAGTTTGTGCCACCTTAGCCTTGAAGCCAGGTCCACACACGGCCAGTTCCCAGGCCCACACGCGGAACGCGGAAGAGGGCCTGGTGACACTTATCAAAATTCCCGTATGTGCACAGTCAGCATAACTGCGTAAGCGATTATATTCCTTACTTGGATGCATTCGAAAACATGTGGAAGGTAGCCGTTGGTGATGGCTAAGTAGAAATTCCTTGCCAAGGAGCGACCAGAGGTGAGTCTTGAAGGCTAGAATAGCGGTTTTATCAAACGGCTACACTTTTCACGGGATGAAGAAAGTAACGAATGTGATTCACCTACCCAAAATCAAGATGCTGAGCTCAGCACATACAGGAATTTTGCCAAGTGTCACCAGGCCAACTTCTGCGTTTCGCATGTGGGCCTGGGAACGAGGCTAGTGCCACCTATTCAAAACAGTTCATGGTTTGTGGTATTCAAAATCATTCATGGTTTGTGCTACATACCTACTGGTTCCCCACCTGTTCAAAATTGTTCTCATTCTGAGGCTGTTCCTAGCCTCACCTGCACCCATGCCATTCCTAGCCTCATTCCCAGGCTGTTCATTTTGTAGTGTACTGGTAAAACACTTCATAGGGAATAGCACTAAACAGCTAGCAGATGTTAGGCACATTCAATGTTGAGAGAAGAAACTATAAAATCTGTGCCGCATATGAGACAGCAAAACACTGGTGACATGGTATAGCCGATTTCAATGGTGCCTCAATGACAAGTTCAAAGGTGAATGGGGACCGATAGTATGGCTAGGGTATAAATGACACAGCAATCATCTGGCAGACTGGACTCCTATATAAAAAGTGTACGTTGGCTCTGGAATCATACTCTTTCCCCTTAGCAGATACTGTTCACAAATCCACTTGTAGAGCAGTAGTCGTAAGCAAGGTGCGCATATTAGGTACACTCATAGCCCTCTATCTCTGCCAGCAACTAGAACGAACATCAACATCGTACTGACCATGAAGGATAGGAATGCTACAGGCAGTTCATTGAGGCCCTGGATGCATGAAACCTAAGATAATGATAATTTGATAATGATCATAGATGCCGGCACATGGTGTAGGGGCAGGGAGAGTATCGCCTTCATGGAAACGTTGTAGTAATTGTGAGTTTAAAAATGATATTGCCATCCCAGTGTTCTCGCTAGACCTCTACTGGTTTCGTGCCCAGTCGGAAACCTACGGAATAACCATTCTCGGTCACTGACCCAGAATGCCTACGTGTGAAATAAAATATGTAATTGCATTGAATTTTCTACAACTTCTTGCGATTGACAAAGAGAAAATTGAATTCTATTATGATCTCATTGGCAGTCTGAAATTCCTGCCTGAAAGGCGTGACTTCCTAACTCTTTACCAATCACAAATTCTGGAGGTCAGTTTAGCTTGTAAACATTCGTGATTCTGACCACACCCACTCATTAACCAGTACGTGATCAAGACGTTCGGGCAATGGTAACTCGCTCTAGCAGAAAAATCAGCCTTGAACATTGGAATTCGAGGCTCTGCAAAGTGAGACCACTGTTTTCTAGGCCCAATTATGCTTAAAACCCGAGAAATGGCCTACCTGGCTCCAACCAAGGGCTGTTCAAAGCTGAGCCCAGATGGGCCATGCTGTTTGCACCCTTCGGGTGCACCTCCCTCTGCCCCGCCTGTTCTGCTGATGCAGAGCCTATCTCCCAAGGACATGTGACATAGTGAAGAAAAGTCTCATGATGCCATATGGCATCATTGGTTGGTAAAGGGAGGTTTCTCAGCAAAGCCTCTTTCCAGCAAGGGGTGGGGTCTGGGCACAAGACCTGCCTCTACAAAAGGCACTGTGCCTTTTGGGCTACTAATATGCCTTTGTGGTCTGGTACTTTTAGCAACCAACTTGGCTTCACAAGGTTTCTCAGTGGTATGAATCTCATTATGCACCCTATTAAACAAACATCTGGGCATAACAGTTGCTGCCATCATCATCCCTAGTGTCGTGCCCAGCCCTTCACGCTGCGGAGAAGGTGTGGTGTTTTGAGTGAGATTTCTTGTCGAAGAGCGTGCACATCATTTGCTACTAATTATTGTGGGTTACGTCACCGATCGATCAAGGAGTCAAAAACAGCTCAATTTAAACAGTTCGTAACGAGGACTTACCTCGCTGTTGGTTGATGACACCCCTTCGTAGCTTCCAAGAACCTTTCAGCCATCTCCAACTTCGAAGAACATCGGAATAATGGAGCAGTCCACCACCCCTTCTGTTAGCAGCCGATGTTTCAGGGGTTACGGGATGTCGCTGAGTGCTTGAAGGTAGGGCTAAAGACAAATAGTACAGAAAGGAGCGTTTATCTTCTGATAATTGCATTCTTAGTGCAATCAGCGCTTGAATTACACCTACGCTGGACACGCCTCTGTGACAAGAAATGTAATTCAAACCACCAGACGTTCTCCGCCGGTGGGCGTGGACATCTGGGCATGAGACTACATCATCCCCTTTTTACTGATATACATTTTGCCAATAGCCAACACCGGGTCAATATCCGATAGCTGATCTGATTAGCGCAACTACTAGCTGTAGTCATCATAATGCTCTTCAAGCCAATCACCTAATACCATTGGGGTGGGATCCCCAAAATGACTGCTGGCAGTAAGCCATACAGTTTACAAGACTGCCTGCACTAGCTCTCCCACTTGCAGTGCAAACAGTTCTTTTTGTTTCAAGTAGCAGTACCACTGAGTGTTCTGGGGAAAATACCCAGCATCTACTAGGTATGCACCCCAAATGTATGGGAATGATAAGCTGGGTGTGTAATACTGTGTGTGGATAGTGAATTGCTTACCCAAGTTGTATTCCTGGGTTTCAGGTCAACATCTTCTGGGCCTATCCACCCGGACCACCCTAGGAAGGGGGAGGAGGAGAGAAAAGGTGGTTTGCTTACCAGAACATGTACCGTATAGCGGGAAATTTTCGTACGGTGCTAATTTTCGTATATTTCGTATGAAGCCTCGAGATACGAAAATAAAAACTGCGAAAATTTTAACCGTCGAAATTTTAACGTCAAATTTTGAACGGGCAATCGAACACGTGGAAGCGGCGAGCAAGCGGTGGCGTTTTATAACAGTATTTCTAGCCTTCGAACGGCCTTCCAGACTCCAGTGGACCCATCTGACGGCAGTGCTTATGATAACGGCCGGTCAACGGACATTTTCCGGTCAATTTCTCTGTATGTCCGGTCAATTACGCATTTGAGCTGCAAATTTGTCCGGTCAAGTTCCGCGAGGTCGTTCACCAGGCTCGTTCTTAGTGCATGTGCTGACGTTGCGAAGTTCCGTGTGCCAGAGAAGCTCCTCACTCTTAATAGGGTGTCAATCGTATTTATAGCCTTGAAGTACATCATCAAAATTGAGTATGGGTTTTACTTGGCTGCTCATAAATCTACTTACCATGGCTCTAGCTAGCTAGCTAGCTAGCTAGATAATTGCTGAAAGAATTGGCCTTCAACAAGGTGTTGTCTAGGTCCATTTAGCTATGAATTATAATGGCCCACCTGGCTCTGATGAGACATCAAGCCCAGGCACTACCATGCTGTTTCACCCTTTAGGTGAACATTCCCCCCCCCAACCCACCCTTTGTGCTCACACAGAACCTCCAAAGATATTCTCATTGCTAACAGGTTTTGCAGTCATAAAGGGTTAAACAGCTGCCATGTCCTCTGCATGATTCTGAGCTGATACCAAGTCATGCCGAAACACATCAAGTCTTTTAAAGACTCACTTGTTAGCATACAAGCTGATGGCAGCACTGACTCTACTAATGTAGAGGATGAGCTGTTCCTAGCCCTGTACTTCGATGCACACACCCAGGATGGGACAGTGTACGTACAAAGTAGTGTCAGGACAACATGTGTGGATGTCAGGTCAAATTTGGGATGGTCTGACATTGTGTCAGAGCAAAGGCGAAATCTTATCATAAGCACTGCGTCTACACCCGTTAGCCTGCTACGATAACGAGACTCAGCGTGGGAAGTGAAAGTAAGTCAGTTCACTGAGCAGCAACGATCTAGTCTCGCGGGGTCTGGCCCCGCAAGACTAGCAACGACGGCGAGTATGCCGCCAACCAGGCGGCTATTCCGAAATTCTTGCCAACAACAGAGGCCCATATAGAGCATTGTAGACGTACTCTCTCACCATCGTGCATTGCCTCAGCCGAAAACAGAAAGACGACACTTATTTGCGTACGCGAAGTGCTAGGGGGCGTGGCAATGGATATGCCCAGGCGCATACGAAAATTAAAATACGAAAATTTCTGCTGAGGGGCTTATGGCCATTTATACAAAATTTTGCACCTACGAAAATATCCCGCTATACGGTACCCAACAGCCTCTCTACAGAGACTATTGCTTGTCATCATCAGCACTTGTGATGTAATACAAAACAACAACAACAACACCTCCTGATATCCTCCTCTATCCTCCCATGCCCCTCTCCACCCTCTCTCTAGCTCTCTTTCCCCCATTCCCCCTCTATACCCACATTGTACAAGCACATTTTACTTACTGTCCTATATAGTGTCTAATGGGTCAACCATGCATATGGCCCGTTGCCTCATGGCGTGACAATCATAGCTACATAATTTGCATCCCACAAGTTGTGAACAGCGGGCATTGGCAAATTTGCAATGCTGCTTTCTCAATACTAGGAGTGCATAACGGTACCATTTTGCAATGCTTATGCACTCTTGCAAAATTTAAGCTCACAATTTTATCGTCTAACATGTCTGCTACCTACAATTCACACCACCTTCGATCAATAATTCTGTTCCTATCATACTGCAAAGGATTAATGACTGGAGGTAGGAACAGCTTGGCTGGCCTGTGAGGAAACTTTTCAATCCAGGTCGGCACATTACTGTAGACAATATCCACACAAGGATCTGGCACGGCTTGCAACGCAACCTCAAAGCAGGGCTGGTGAATTTACACATAGTTCCGGCATAGATTCTATACTTCGAAGTAAATATCTATGCTTATGGGATCACAGCAATTTTAAAGTCGCAATTTTATCATCTAACATGTCTACCCTCTGGTGAAATCTGGTTTTGCACACGCATACATGTATATCTCTCTGCCTTACCTGCAGCCACATCTCTGTCCTCCCTGGGCACACTGGCTAGTGTCAGTGCACCCATACACCCACCAGAACATGGAGGCAGAGGGCCTCACGTTCACGTAGCCCCAGGACTGCTCGTGAATCTGCCCAGAGACCAGGGCTGCAGAGAACACAAGGAGGAAAGCCCAGCATCGAACCAGTGACTTAAACGCGTGGCCATCTCGAAATGACGTAATCTGAAATTATGCACGTACGCGCACGCGCACGGCGCCGGCCGCTCCTGCTTGTTCCACACTGCAAGCTTAAAAGGTGTGGTATCAGGATTAGTATTAGTAGCTAGCTAGCTACAGATAGGCCTGAGATAATCATGCCGGAATAATTTTGAGAATAGTAGCAAAGGTAAAAGAATTGAGAATAATTCGAGAATAATAGCAAGCTTTTGCATGCGGAAGTAAAGGGTGTGGTGCAAATTGACTTCCATTTTGCTGCACAATGGTAATAATGGCTGACATTTGCAGCACTAGCACGGATATTGTAGTTGATTTGTTGACAGTGTTGTCGGATATTGTAGTTGATTTGTTGACAGTGTTGTCCGAGGACTCTGATTTGCCAGTACCTCAGGTGCAATCTTTCCTCACTCAAGACTATATTGAATGTTTCCTAATGTTGCAGTATAACAAGCGTTGACTATAAAGTTATTTGTTGAGAATAATAGCAAGGGTTTTGGGAATAATAGCAAGATTTGGAAAGAATTAAGGAATAGAATAATAGCTACAAGTTGAGGCATAATTATCTCAGGCCTATATAGCTACAGAACTCCACTGTAGTGTGCACTTTGACAGGCTCTGCAGAAATAGAAAACACAATTTTGATTCTGTATTCACAGTGCATGGAAGAAGTTCCAGTTTTTGTCTTCTGCATACATTGCGCTCTTTGGCCAGCAAACACAGTTGGATGAGGTCCAGACCCGGAACGAAGGTAGGAAAATGCAGAGAAATTTGCATACACCATCACACATTCCTTATTTGACTCTAGCTAGATGTACTTGTTTTACATCTACAGTGACATGCAAAATGTGTCACAAAGTATCACAACGCAGGGAGGTGAATAATCGATCACATTCCACTTGGTGTGAAGGTAAGTAATTAAATTTTGTAGTTTTGTACCATAACATGTGAAATTTGTTGATATAAACTATGCAGGGTTCGAGCTAGACAGAATGTTTGATGAAAGCTTTTCAGAAAGAGACTTTGGAAGGAAAGACCCAATATTCTGCAGCAAGTACAATGTCATGTATATAAATGTTACTACGAACCTTGACCATGAACATTTAATTAATCAGACAAAGGATTTTCAAGGTCGTATGTCACTAAGATACATGTGATTTTTACAGCTACTATTGAAATAGCCCAGATCATTAAATCCTCAATATACAACGATGGACCACCGCACTCCTGGTAGCCACGTTGCAACCAGTTGCAACTTGCTAGTCGCGCAAGCTAGGCTCATTCCAATTAACGGGAATGTTACGTGAGGACCATGCTCAGTCGATCAAGTCAGCAATGCCAATGGCGTCAAAAGGGAAGACAAGAACTCATTACAGCGCTCACAACTTTGCCAGCATGGCATGTGAGTATCAGTGGATGACAGCGATGACATCTGTGTGGTCAGAATCCTTGTGGGGCCTTCATAAGTGCTGCATGTACTGGCAACAAACTTCAAAGAGAGCATTCGAGCAATGGCCGCAGCTGACGGCACTACATTGTACCTCCACCAGCAAGGTGAGTTTCAGGACCAAAATTGTATGGTGAGGACAGTGCATGATAGCGATCACGACGGTGTAGTCAGAATCTTTGCAGGCCATTGCTAAGTAGTTAATTAAATTAGTTTACATTATTTACGTGGCATTTTTTTTCCCCTTACCAGGAGTGTAGTTTGCAAACACATTCAACTTGTAGCCCATTTCCAAACAGAAAAGTCAGGTGATTCATTATCTGATCATGGACCAGAATTGGATGCTTACCCCCACTCACCTCCAACAGCTGCTGACATAAATATAGGGACTGAATGCATTCTTCATGGAATACAGAACACCGATTCTGAAACTGACATCGCAACACTGAAGGAAAAATTGAATGAAAAGCTCTTTGTGCTCATGTTCATCAATGTAATACGTAGTAGGCCTGCCCTCATATCTGCTAAATCACATGTAATAAACTGGGGTGTTGTGTTGCAAGCCGTGCCAGATCCTTGTGTCAAAGTGTATTTCTTTTGCGGTACACACATTAAGGTACCTCTGGTTATAGATTGTCTGGTAAGCCAACTGGATGAGTTCTTTGAGTTGATCCACTTCTCTTGATGTTATTGCTGCAGTTTGTCCCTGTCGCAAAAGAAAACCTTCATTTCCATGGAGTTGATCTTTTTCACCAAATGGTGGTATATTATGGTGCTTCAAGATACTCCTCAACTTTGGGATGGTGAGGTTGTTTATGCTAGTGTTGTCAATGGCACGGAGGATAAGCATCCAGAATAGATTTACTGGTTCTGGTGGAGTTTCTCCTTGATGTTGGCTGCATGATGAAGTCCACTAGTTGATGCTTGAGCAGGGTTGATGTTGCTGGTATTTTCAGCCTTCTACACAGTTGAGGTTTGGTTTGTGTCTTGTAGAGATGATGCGATTTCCATCTTTCCCTTTCCAGTTGTGCTTTTATTTGGTTGTCTACCTGGGCATGGACTTTGGTTTCGTAGTCTCAAACTTCTTGAGGTGTAGTCCACGATCGACAGAAGTGACATCTGCCGAACAATGTCATCAGATGGATGCTCCACTACACTCAGGCACAAGTCCAGTACCTTGGGCAGGTACACTCCAGGAATTTCATCCCAGGCCCTTGAAAGTAGAGCTCTCTCTTCCAAAGGAAGGTAGTGGAGTTCACCAGTCTTGTACCACCGCAAGTAGTCAGGTATAGGCTGCAGCTCATACCTTCTGCAGTTGGCATCCTCGTCTCTTGTGTAGACAGCAGCAGTGTACTTGTCCGCCCAGGCAGTCCTCACATCCTCAATGAGTTCATTATGAAGGGATTGGTAGTCTTTCCTGTAATCTCCCTCAAATTGTTCATCCACCTCCCACTGAAATTGTAAAGTGGCAAGTACTTCACCTGGCTTCGCTGTGTATTTCACTTGGGAGAATTGCATCTTCCCTTCTTCATTCAGCTCCAGGAACGTCTGCAGCTGTTCCTCATCTGTGAAAATGAAGTCAGTTCGCTTCACTCCACGGTATGCATGCAACGGTCTAGATCCAAACGAGCCTCCAATAATGCAAGTCCTGATCTTCTCTGTTATGTGTTCCATGTTTGCTTTGTGTTCCTTGCTCCCCGGTGAGGCACTAGGGTAGAGAAGCTTGCTGCTGAATGGACCATAAGTTGAAAGAACTCGATTCTCTTCAGCATGGACACGTTCTACATAGTTACGCTTACTGTGGTATTCGGCAAATGATACCTGGATGATTTTGTGTAGCTTCAGTAGGTTGACCAGTCTAACCAAGCACATCTGTACACATGGGCTGCTTGGCTGCTCTGATGGCCCATTGTCAACCACAAATGTCCACTCCATATAAAAAAGGATACACATGTACAACTGCATGAGGACGAGACATCCATGTTAGTGGCAGTAGTTGTGAAGGTGTGTAGGGTAATCTTACAAAGTTTTGTCGGCCATGCAGCTTAATAGCACGCCAAAAACCCTAAAAGTGCATGATTGAACGTTTGTGAATGTGTGCAGACCCATTAAGTGCACATGCTGGCCTATCCCTGCACACGTTCACAATTGTGAACTTGTGAACGTGTCCAGGGAAAGTATACACATTATTGCTAATCATTGTTGCAGCATGGGTGTACAGTTGTGAAATTGTGAATATGTCCAGGAAAGTATACACATTATTGCTAATCATTGTTCCAGCCTTGTAAAATAAGAGTGAACTACAGCTACTCACGTCACGGCTCGCGTGCCGTAGAAGTGGATGTCTACTCCATGATCCAGGTACAAGACCATCAGTGTTAGTACAGTAAACGTAATACAGTTGCACTGCATCACGTGAAGCATCACAATCAATACTGCTTCGTATTTGAGTTCTCAAATCTGTCATGTTATCCTGGCATATTGGGCACTTTCAAGTTTCTTACAATAATATGATGATGAGAATGGGCTATTCCATTAATAAAGGATACACCCGGCCTATTGACGAGTTAGCTATTTGCATACCCCGGGACAGAAAATATGCTTCTACACCGTGCGCCAGACGTTAGTGTACGGAAATTACAGGATTTACAACAGAAAAAGGAAACCCCCGTAGGACAAACTAGTTACTCATCAATGGGGGGTGTAGCCTTATTAATGGAATAGCCCAAAGTATTATCATTCTACAAACAGTGAACTTATTTAAAATCTGTGTAATGTTAATACTGGTCCAGCTCAGACACGCCAAACTCAGAGAGGGATAGGTTAATCATATCTGGTGGACTGTATTTCAAACCCAGCTAAGCTGTAAGCAGGAGACAAACTAATCTTCCTGAAAAACATGCAGCATGCCAAGGTGGGATATGGAGACAAGGGAGTTCCTAAGGGTCAATTCTCGTGCTTCTGTTCCAAGTTCTCATCAATGACCTGTGTTGCATGTTGACTTTCCTTTCCTTGTGAATCCTTTTCCTCTGAATTCCTTCCAATTCTGTCCAGCTCATCTACCAATACTTTGAACAGGACTTCACAGTCTTGCCACAGTTGGGCACGAGGATCAATCTCTATGTAGAGGTTGCAGCCAGGACCGTGATCAATGCCTTCCTCCAGTCATCATCATTCTTCATATCAGGACATCCTAGCCTGAAGCCTGCAGCTCACCGAACACAATGTACTCAAGATAAATCGTTCTGCAACTTCTGCTAGCAGTTGGTCTTCTACGAAGTCACATGACTATAATTACTTCTAATTACTTCCGTACTTCAGAAGCACCTCCCTAACAGGAACCTAGCCTCGTTCCCAGGCCGTTCCCACCGAATACTGGAAGCATATACTGGCGTGGGAACGAGGCTAACAGTTGAAGTGAAGTCAACCAAATTCGAACAGTAAGACTGTATCTGTGTTGACAGTACGCCTACATTTGCTCGTGGGGGGTATCCGTTCGGTAGTTGATTCATACCAGGCCTTGTTTTCCCTGCTCTTCCACTTCTGTGTATCATGACATAATTTGTGTATTATTGTCAACAAAATAATTGCTAGGAGAATGCTGCTATACAACTCTAAAATTAAAATAAGAGCCGCCTTTTGCTTTACGAAAGTGGATATTGGTCCAGCAGGAAGTAGGGCAATGGGTTAAAGGGTATATTAGGGCCAGGGCCGGTTCTAGATGCGCGTGCGTTTCAGGTACCTATACCTAAAGTAAACTTCCTGCCGGACCAATATCCACGTTGTTTGCTTTATGAGATGAATGTGTGTTGGACAAGGAGGCAAGCAGCTAAGTTCTAGCCTCGTTCCCAGGCCTACCCTGTTGTTTCTTCTTCGGTTTGCGTTGACAACAATGCACGGAAGTGGAAGAACAGCAGAAAACAGGGAAGGTTCATCACGTGAGTGTCTTCAGGTGGACGCAAGGTGGATGTAAGGGGGATGTAGCCTCGGTCCCAGGCTCTCTCCCCGTTTTTTGAGGAGCGAGCCTGGACCGAGGCTACGGGGGATGGGTGGGGCCCATAGTTAGTTCAGCAGGTCGTGGATCAGTTCATCATCCAGTCAGCTAGATTCAAGCACTCCACTGCTACATTCCTGACTCCGGACACTACTGACAATTCTACTTGAGCAGTGTTATTTGTGGTTGGGGGCCCATCTCTACGTCCACCCAAAGTCACTGCCAGCTAGGCATTTTCGCCCCTTCCACTTCCGTATATTATTGTTGACACAAACCGAAGAACAAAAAAACATGGTTTATGCCTGTGAACCAGGCTAACTAAGTTCTGCTGTAGCCTGGTCTGTCATAGCCAGACCCTCGCAGGCTTGTATTTGCTTGACAGTCGTCAGTACAGATGACAATAATATCTTGCTGGGAAGTTACAACTGCTCTGACTATCATGAGTAAATATTCCCACTGATAAATTTATCTGTATAACACACTAATTTTCCAGCGGTAAATGCAACAGAATTGTTTGCGCATCTGAGCCACTTTTTTTTCTCCTGTGTGGCCTGGGATCAAGGCTAGAAGTACCACGCACCACAAGATCAGCCTTTTCTATTTGGAAAACCGGAGTTGAGTGGCTAGTGGCTTGCTTGACTCTGTAACTGCCTGGCACGTCCATAATGACCCAGGCCCGTTGCAAGCTGAAAGTGAGCAGATTGTTGAATATTCACACGAAGTGCAGAAAAATGTCATATTCCTGTAACGTTCGGGAAGCATTCTGTAGGGCTGGACACTGCTTTCAAATGTCTGCTTCATGTATAGCTTGTGTGGCTTGTCTGCTGCTGTGGGAATAGGACCTGTGGACATGTATACCAGACCATATAGAGAGCTGCTGGGAATGAGCCCATCGCAGAGTGGTTGGGCCAAACCCCACTTGTTTGACTGCTTGCCATGGGCATGAGCCCATCGCACAGAGTAGTTGGGTGAAACTTGACCAGCCTGACTGCTTGCTACGGGCCTGATGGTGGGCCTGACCAGTAGGTAGGTAGGCAGGCAGCATATTGTGCTTATCAGAACAGGTCACATTACCCTGAAAGAGGAGAGAAGAAGCCATTTCCTCTCTTCAGGAATTCTGATGCACCAATAGCGACTTCTTAGAAGCCTTCTATTCACCACATGTTCAGAGATTGGTCAGGAAATGCTAATTAGCCAGCAGTGTGCCAGGGCTTCTGGGTAACACTAATTAGCATTTCCTCATCAGTTCCTCTTACCTGTGGTGAAAGACTTCTAAGAAGTCTTAGGTTTCACTACTGGGTCTGTCCACTACCTGGTCTGTCCAGCATACAGACATTGGCTTCTTTCTGCCTACTGGTCAGGCCCGTATATAGCAAGCAGTTAGGCTGGTTGAGTTTCACCATGTTGAATTTTAACTTGCATACATCCCATTGTGAAGCTGTTGCTGTGGTTATAAATCTCATTTGGTAGCCCTGCCACGTAAACGCACCAGTGCAGTTCATCGTCTTGAAGCACTATAGGACACGCGTCAACAGGACGTGTCTATAGCACTACCTAGCAATGTGATACGCCCCACCCTTAGTACATATAGAATGGCAGTTGTGTGCCTTTTGGCTGATACAGCACCCTTGGGTTCGGTACTGTATAAGCCATACAGCACCGACTGCCAAGCTATGTCTAAAACGTATATACACGTAAGTATCAAAACTGGTTATGATTATATCTAAGTATAGAATCTCAACTGCAGGGAGAAGATCTCAGCTGTAGGGAGAAGAATGGGCCTCCATGCGTTCTGTGTTGTGGTGGTGTTGATGGCCTTGCCACTTTGTTTCGCAGGTGAGAGGTTTTGTGTACCACTCGGGATACTTGTGTACCACTCAGGATACTTGTGCTAATGCATGATCCAATTTAGCGCATGAAATTCAGGTCTGATAATTGTTACTATTCCTAATTTTAGTGAATTGGACATATAGCAGATTTGGCATGTATATTATTACATTTTTACCGATCCTTTAAGTGGCAGCTGCACTGCTGGTGGGCTAGTGCAACAGGTACGTAGGTAAGGCAAACCAACTTCTCAGAATGATGCCTCAAGTCTTGCTCCTCTTGGAAATGCATCCACCAGCTCGTACTATACAGCTAACATTGTTCTTTGCATCTATGTGGCTAGCTTACGGCCCACCGCAATTAACGCACATGTATACATGCTGCCAATGTTATTGTCTGCAGGTTCAAAATTTCCGTAATTTGCTAAAGTTAATACCAGCAAACAACACAGACCTTGAGGTACTATATGACCTATGGCTATACTACTAATACCAGGAATGATACCTCTGAGTACCAGTTACATGGCAACAAGAAACCTGATAAGCCAAACAAATGCAGAATAAAGTACAAGCTCTGTCTTCAGTTCATAGTCTTTTGACTTTTCATCTTCATCCTCTTGGACAAAGACAAGTATTCATTTTTGCGGTGAGACTTCTTGAACAGACGGTAGGCCATAGGCCAAGAGAACAGTCCAGGTTCCCGGTATGCCTCGAAACATAAAAGAGGTCAATACTGCTATACGGTATAGGCTTGGAGGTTTCCCGCTGGTAGATGCATTCAATGGCATGCAAACCTGCCTTCATCGAGAGGCTCGTCACATGCAGAGCTTGTAACTAGTCAAGAAGTGATCATGGAAATTTTCATGCCCTTGATGGCAGCAGGTCCCTTGAATGACAGATGTTTAGTGGTTAGATTGTGGCCTGTAGATAATGGCCAGCTCCCTCTAAAGTCCCCTTATGCAATTAGACTCTGAACCCCCACTGTTAACCATTGTCTTCAGCTTGTCTGCAACCAGGGTAACCGTGCACTCTGTGGTTAAAACTACAGATTTGTAACAAGTCACCTTGCAGATATTCTGAAGATTGTCAATGAGATGATCTGGGCCAGTTGCCTTTGCAGGTTGTCTTATGCAATACCAAAGTAAAGCTCTTGTAACCACTGCCTCCTCAGCTTGTCTGCAACCATGGTATCCACAGTGTTTTACTAATTGTGGAATTATAGCAGCTGCAGCAGCCTCTAAAATCCACTGGACAAACAAAATCATTACAAGGCATGATCTGCCTATGGAAATCAATATCCTAGAATTTATGGGTCGATCTAACTTACCAAATACCACTCCAATTTGCATGGCATGTAGAAAATGAACATTACCGTATAATTGGTACCCCCTATTAATTGGTACACCCCCCCCCCCCCCCCCCCCCCCCCCATTCCCGAGAAAAAGACTGGTAATTTACTTACTCAAATCAATTCGTGCACGTAAAAGTTAATTTGTACAGCGGGTCGGTTTGTCGTGGCTGATGGTGGCGACGGTGGAGCCAGAGGAGGGAAGGGCCCTTGCGTTTCTTGAAGAAAGACAGCAGCACAGCCATTTACATTGTCCAGGTGTACTTCTTGGGCTGGCCGCCATTGCTCAAGCGCATGTTTTCACTGTCAGCTCTCAATTAAGGCCCGTGAAGATTCTGACCACACCGTTGTGATTGCCGTCCTGTACTGGCACTTACCCTCGTGGCGAAACTGTGGGCGTTGCAATAATTTTTGTCTTCCATTCGGCATCCCCTTTGCTCGCTTCAAGAGCTCAGTGTGAACCTCTCGTGCGTCCTGGCTTTCGAGATGCTTCGTAGGATTCCTCTATTTATTCATACACACCCCGTTTCCAGAAATATTACTTACTCTAATCAATTCGTACAGCTAAAAATGAAATGAATAAAAAGTGTGTGAATAATTAATTATACGGCTCCATATTGGGACTATGGTTTTGGCTAAATACGGTGTGTAACTGCATCACATAAATATTTGTTCTGTACCTGACAATGCAAATTGGTGGTTGTAGCCACATGTACATAGGGTGGTTGGTTGCTGCCAGTTGAAGAGACAGTTAGGTATACTTTGGGATTACAGACGAAGGCCACCTGAGGGGAAGCTGGGCCAAATTGTCCTAGAGAGTTACAACTATATAATCCTGCAGATCTTAGCCACTAAATATAGCCTCGTTCCCAGGCCTTTTACACCTCCAGTTAATGATCGCTTGCAATATTACAAAACGAAGGGGGAAGGCCTGGGGAACCTTCTCACGGGAACCACGGCGCAACTTTCATATATCGTCATGCCTCATATCAACAATCAAAGTCATGTACCAGACCGATCTTGCATTCTATGCTCTACGAAGATGGGACAAGCACCAATTGACTGAGAGCTACACCGAGCGTATGAAGCGTACCCAGGCTACAAGCCATAACTCCAAAGGGCTGTCGAGTGACGAACGTGAAAATACCCAGCTATAACGCAATCTTCTCCGTGAGCAAAAAGGACGGCGTTTCACGCCTTGCATGTACCTCAGCTATCCCTCAGCGGTATTGCTTCGAACCAGGATATGTTTTACAGGTAGGACCTTCCTCTTCTCTGAAAGTTTTCTAGCTTCTCTCTAGCTGTGGATGGGAATGTAAATATGCCATTGTGTCTAGAGTCCGTGATGTCAGCTGTGCCACGGATTATGTGAGAAGATTCTCCAGCCCTTCCCCCTCCATTGTTACATACTGCAAGCGATCAAAAAATGGAGGTGTGGAAGACCTGGGAACGAGGCTACACTAGATAGCTGTGAGGGAGTCACCTGATACAATCAAGGGAATATTTCCATGAAATGCAGTCATGCAGATCTTAGCTCTTTAGGGCCCATAGCGCCAAGTGTCGTCATAATTATTTCATGAGCCCAGTTGCCTAATCAGTCTCTAGTATACTCATAGCCACTGTCTTCTCAACTTGTCTTCAACCAAGAGAAATCAAAGATGTCCCGGGAGTCCTAGAATAACTATTCTTTGAATGAGGAATGGTGACCCAAGTCCAACCACGTAACCTCATATTCTACTAGACCTTGTTTTGAGGTTTTACTGTTTTTCTCATTCCAGACTGGCAGCTTGGGCCAGACATGCCTGGGAAAGGCCGGGGAAACTTTGCTACTGTAGTAGTGGACAAGACCATCTACCTCTTTGGAGGTATTGACTGTGATGACGATGGCCCTGTAAGTCCAGTGCTTGGACTCGACACATCAACGGCTAAATGGTCAGTGATTGGTCAGATGCCCACCCCTCGCTACAATCTGGCAGCCACAAGCTATGAGAACACTGTCATTGTTCTAGGAGGATGTGATATTGGAAATGATCCAGTGAACACCACACAGTCGTCTTCAGACATTAAGAGTTGGCAAAACATCACTTCAATGCCCTCTCCTCGCTGTGCTTTAGCTGCCGTTACAGTTGGAAGTGATGTGTATGCTATTGGAGGTTACCAAGATGACTACATGACCAGTACACTGAGCTCAGTTGACGTGTTCTCCTTCTCCACTAGCAAGTGGAGGTCAGTAGCTGCCATGAATACACCACGATGGGGACATGGTGCGGTTGCTTTTGACGGAAAGGTGTACGTTGCTGGAGGCTGCAATAAAGATAGTCTTGTTGCTGAGTTGGAAATGTACGACCCTTCTTCAAATACGTGGAAGAATCTGGTCAGTCTGAACAACCCCCGATATAACTTTGGTATAGCACTTGCTGAATCTAAGATGTTTGTAATTGGAGGTACAAGCGACTTTCGACTCACAGCCATGACCGATGTAGAGGTGTATGATATCGATAATGATGACATAGAGCATACACAACCAATGACCGGCGCTCGATTCGCACTTGGTGCTGCCGGCGTAGGACAAGTGGTATATGCCATTGGTGGTGTGCATACCATTGCTTCTTCTGTGGCAGTCGTAGCACCAAGATTCATGTCGCCAAAAGAGCAGATATGTGACACAATGGTCGAGGAATATACTTCTTGATTACGTTGTAGCTATAATTTCACCTTACAGACACTTTCAGTGTTATGCATTTCCCATTTAGCTACACTGCTGTTCATTGCATGCCCACAGCAAAAAAAATCAACTTTAAGTTAACAGAACTATCATGTGACTATCATGTCATGTGACTTGCATACTGATGTACATGTATGCTGAAGATATCATGCTGAAGAAGGTCTGAGGAAGCAACTCAGATCACTGGCCCCAGGAACGAGGCTGCTGTGACCCACACTCCCAAGCATTTGCACACCTGTACTATTTCTGTATGCAGCGCCCTTAAATGGGGAGAGTGACAGGACTCTTGGCTTTTTCCCAAAGTATAGTACCTCAATACAACAAGGCTATGCTCACAGCAAATGGCAAGTGCGTGCCTTATAGCTAGCTTAACAGGCACATTTTGGTCTACAGAAACTGCTTGCATGCAAAGTTAAGGCGGCTATAGTGGGTGATATGGCACAGAAGATATTCCATGACCAGTGAATAGCCTTGTTCCCAGGCCTTCTCACCTCAGCGTTTATCGCCCCTGTGTTAGTACTGCAAGCAACAAATGCTGGGCCCGGGTGAGTAGGCCTGGGAACGAGGCTAGGGATCGGGAACAAACACTAGGTCACTGTAATAGTAGAGGTAGAGCTGGTATGGTGTATATAATCGTAAGAGTGAAGTTTAAAATTAACAGAATCTTAAAAAAGTCTGATAATAAACATACAGAGAAAGAATTTCCAGAGATATAGACAAGAAACTCAACAGAAACATACAACAACAATACCACCATTGTTGTTGTTATTGTTGTTTTTAGGGGGGCACGGGTCAATTAAGGCGTGGTTCCTTCCGTTACGCGTGTACGAAGAGAACGCGGTAATATACGGAAAAATTAAAATGGCCGACTTTGTTTACTGGTTTGACTTTGTCATTGTAGTCGCTCTCTGCGTTCGCTCTCCGAGCTGAAGTTATGGTGGCCGAAGAGTACGGGGGTCGTGGGTTTCGTTCACGAGTGGTTTAGCCAA
Organism: Axinella damicornis; assembly: GCA_963931865.1. Taxonomy (NCBI): domain Eukaryota; kingdom Metazoa; phylum Porifera; class Demospongiae; order Axinellida; family Axinellidae; genus Axinella; species Axinella damicornis. The sequence continues at coordinate 8,325,142 of OZ007514.1, read as the reverse complement.
TACGGCGAATCTCTGAAGCAAGCAGGTTGAGTTGATGTGTACAATCGAGGCTACCAGCCGACTTTGGCTTCGATCCCGGAATTGTTGCCGCCTCTGGACAAGGACGGTTTGTGATTTTTTGTGGAGTGTTGGATGTGTACTACCCATAATCTTCTGGGGAAACGGAGGCCTCCTTGAACGTTCGAGAAAAGGTTGATACAGACCGTGGATAAGGTACGCGAATTACCTGAAATTGCTCGTGTAGCCTAGCCGTAGCTAGCTTCAGTTTCCCCAGACTTCATGTGGTAGCCCACGTTCGTAGGAGTCTGCATGCAAGCTATGAAGCTCCAGGTTCTAGCGCAACAATTCCGGGTTTTGCTCAATAGTGTCCTTCACCGCCTTATTATCAAGGGGCGTGGCTTCCTAATTAACAGTTGTTAGTGGGCGTAGTCTAGTTAAGGTCAACCATCTAACCTTACATAACAACATTATCTTTCAATGATCCATCATACATGAATAGAATTTGCTACATCTGCTGCAGAATTCTTGGAAAAGTCCACTGAATTTCACTGGCCCCTGGCCTTAACACACCTGTGGGGGGGGGGGGGGGGGGGGGGGGGGGGGGGGGGGGGGGGGGGGGGGGGGAATATTGAGTAGAGTGACTTAGCTACTGAGTTTCAAGGTGACAGATTGACAGAAAAATTAAGTTTCCAAATGAGCTCGAGGGATATATCTTTAAGTTATGGAAGTGTTACACCAGCTGAGGTCATAGCCCTCGCTGGATACATGGTTGATTGGGGCTTCGGGTTGTCTTGATGGCTGGCCAATGGAGGATCTGGCACCTCTGACTCACATGCATGATTGCTGAACGAAGGAGTGAGTAGAAAGGCGGCACGTGGTTCTGTTAATATAGCAACGGCTGCACAACCCAACCCGGGCAATGCCACCTGCGCGTGCAAAGTCGTGGTTTCCGGTTTCATTCTCAGGTTGACGTCTCTGGGAATCTTTGCATGGTTTCTACTGCTTTAGTATAGTCCAGCGCACAGCATATTCAACGTAGAAGTGCGGATATTCGTTGCAATTGCAAGAACTCCTCTTCTACGCATCCAGTTCACTTTTGCTGTAAGTTTTTACTGTATGCCTAGCAACAACCGTTCAGTGGCGTAGCTAGGGTCGCGGATGAATGTGCCCCGACAATGCGACTGCACTTCTTTCTCGACATGTACAATTGACGTCCTTTCCGGTGTTCAGTTTTACCAGTGTTATCCTGTCAGACAGAGCGTTGATATTGTTTGCGGACGATACTCTCATCTTTTCCAGCTGCAGGCCAATATATGGTAGCTAGTGCATATATGTGCGCCATGGCTCTTCTACAAATTTTTGAAGTGGCTGCATGTGAGGTCTGGAGTACCTGTCTCCCCGACGCTAAAGTGTCACTACAAAGTCCCTGGACGGGCATCTACTCGATCGTCGTTGTTGCTCCACGCATGGCTGCATGCAGCTACGGTGGCCCATGATTCCACTGCTGTACATTAATTGTCTGAACAGGAGCGGCCGACACCAGCGGCCGCAGGCGGATAATCGGCCGCATGGTGCAGTATAGGGACGTGGGACCGCAGTATAATAAGGCGGAAGCGTCTGAACAGCGGCCACTGCTATAGTATAATTTTGTAGTTTTGTAGTATACTCACTGTATAGCCCGGTTGCATGCCTGTATTAGCTTACTGCTATTCATGTAACCTCTGTTGTTGTCAATGCTGCAATGAGAAATTATTATCAAGAAAAAACATCTTTGGGTCATTAATTTATTTACAATTATTAAAATTCTGATATCCACTATATCATTTATACACACATTAATTGTGAAACTGAACAAATTAAATAGTAGTACTATTGAGATAATCATATGTGGCCTTTTGAGTGGCATCATTGTCACTGTAGTCGTCATCTTCCGAGGCTGTTCTCACTGTGCTAAAACGGATATATCATTGTACGACGTGGATATTGGTCCGGCAGGAAGTACATACTTTCTATTTACCTGAAACGCGCGCGCATCTAGAACCGGCCCTTGCCCTAATCAGGAGCTAACCCTAATATACCCTAACCCATTGCCCTATACTTCCTGCCGGACCAATATCCACTTCAGCTATACGTCGCGGGATAGTTGTGCAATTATAGCGTTGTTACGCGCGAGTATTGCTTTCCGGCTGTACTGTGACCTTTTTCGGAAGTCAATTAGACGTCGCGGAAAGTGTAGAAGCTGCCAGACCGCTGAACATAAGTCAACAGAGCCAATTATTATAGCTAGTCTAGTCAAAAATGTGTCGTTGAAGTTGATTCTTGCTTGTACTCGAGCGTCCTGCTCTGGTTCCAAGCAGCTGTGGTTGTTTTGGACTTGTCAGTATGATCAGGCGCCGAAGCCCGCGACCTTCATAATTATCGAGGGCAACCGCACTCCCGATTTCTGCTAATTTGCGGGTGGAATTATTCACACGCAAATGTTCACTTGCGACGGAAATCGACTGTAGCGCAGTGTTGCAACCCCAGTTGCCACTCGCCCTACCAGGAGTGTAATTATACAATCATGACTGTAAACTAATTACCCGCGTCATCTCAACGTGAACTTCGTCTGTCTGTCTGTCTGTCTGTCATCGCACATCGTGCCGTAAATAACTCGTATCCTGCGTGTTTTTTCGATTGTGTCATACGTCAATTGAACTTGGAGCCTAGCCGGAGACTGTCTGCCTTCATGAGAACGTTTCAAGCCATCTCGCACTTGGTCAAACTGTGAGCAGTCTCAGAGTTACCTGCTCAATGGTGACAACAAAGGAGGACACTTACCTACTCATTGGTTGCTGCATGGCCATAGATGCTGGAGAGATCGGCAATACTTTGCCACCCCTCACAGTCATATAGATCGACTTTCCTCTCAATATTAAAAATACAACTCGCCGCTCACACTTGCCCCATACAAACATGCCCTGCATGCTCCTAGTTATACTTACGCTCTTAACTCAGACACTTCCACTTTACTGCATGTGGCTCCTTTCCGCCTACATACTTTTTGGCTTTCCGCTTTATTGCGGCCGGCCCAGTGCAGAAGTGTGGCACTTCAATCTAGTCAATGTGAGATTAATGGGAGTTGAAGAATTCACAATCATGGATATACATGTACCAGACCAGACCAGACCAGTCTAGTGATTGTATGTGGCACAATCACTGGACTGCATGGTTACTTCAGGAAATAAATGCGCATAGTAATTATTCTACTTTTACCACAGGATAACAACTGTCAACATGGCAGAGTATGGCTACGGTTATCGCACTCAGTTCGATAGGCCCACACCTCTAGCCTACAGAGGAGTCAGCATCCCGGAGTTCACAAAGCCGGGTGCAAAAGTTTCAATAGCCAGTGCAACTGTGGCCAATCGACTCTCGACACAGCCCATGAAAGACAGCACCATTTCTTTCAGCATTCAACTGGAGGCAAACACTGGGTCAGACACAAGCAAGACCATTGATCCATCTGTTGATGTGAGTGAATTAATTCAATTTTATCACCAGGATAGCGACTGGTGGTAGGGTTTTATGGTTTTGAGTCTAAAAGTGGGGAGGGGGTAACATTCAGGAGGCAACCATAATATTATATGCTGCATGAAACTCTGGAAATTTTCGTGTAGTAAAATTTTCGTGTTTTATTATTTCGTGTCATAATATTTTTGTGGATTGGGTTCCCCACGAAAAAATTTTACGGCAACTTCTCTGACACGTGGGAGAAAAGGTACAAAGGGCTTGCTGTGAGGCTACCATGTTTATCCGGAACCTTGGGAAGCAGCTGTTGGCCAAGAACTCGTGAATGAAAACCCAGGAATACCACAGACAGGTAGGTACCCACATACGCTATGGCAGTAAAAAACGAAACGATTATCGGACACTTAACTTACCGCCGCGACAAAGGTGTCGTGTGTTTGCTCACTTTTCCCATGGAGGCCATCCCTTGGTTGCAGGTAGCTGCATGTCTAACAAGGGCCGTCTCGTGAAATAACTAGCTAGCGGCAACCATGAAAATATGTGTACATATAAGATGGAAGAAAAACGGAAGTTCTGAACTCAGTAGTCTCTAGTCATGGGATCAATCTGGTGATCATGCCTGACCTGTTTGTTACTACTGGTACAGTCACAGCCATGCACCATGCACCGTGAAATATATCGTTTCTGCACAACTATAAACTTCTGCAGTGCATTGTAACTGTCCCATGACTTACTACCATCTTTCAGTTGTGACAATCACAAGGTCATGCACCTGTATTGTTACTTTAACCATTGATGTTATAATAGTACTCTACAAGTTCATCACTCCCATGATTTGCTTGCAGTTATGAGTATTGCAATGACACACGTAGTGGTCATGATCAGCAGATGCATGCCATGACTATATTGAGCTGTAACTGAGGTGACCAAATTGGGTTAAAACAACCAGTGCATATCCATGCTTTTGCAGTGCACCCCCTCTTTGGTGGACTTGTAAGGCACACGGCCTATGGGCACTCTCTTGCAAAACTACAACAGTTGGTCTATGATGAGATGGCACTACATAATATTATGTGTCCACCAAGTCTAAGGATCAAAAATATGTGATATGAAGAGCTAAAATTACAAAACAATGGTTGTTACCTGGTACTGTCACACATACTAGCAATTGTCCAACCTTGCTCATCTTCCACTGCATCCTTTTACCGTCTGTACTCAGGTTCCAGGTGCCAACCCCAAAGTAAGACGCCCAGATGCTGAGCTACATGCCAAGCTATTCGAGCCAGGAGCCCTGCCGAAGGTCCAATCTTTCAAGGCAGCTCTGCACTCAACAAATCCGAATCTGCTTCTCATTGTTGGTGGAAGGTACTGCCAGTGTTGCTGCTACGCATTCACCCTAAAACCTAATATATATATATCTGGAATTTTTCGTTGTTTAAATATTTTCACGAATGCCACTAAATGCGAAAAATTATCACCCGAAGTAATTTATGAATACTGAGGAAAGTGGATAAATTATGGTAACGAACACGTGTATATACATTACTGCACAATTCATGACTGGTAGCTGGTTCGCTGCTTTCAACGATGGATTTCCAGCCTGACTCAAGATGGAAATACCTTCTCAAGTATTGCTCAAGTGAACGGAGAGGTTCAAGATGCGGGAGCAGCACATCGAGCACATGGTGCACCGATGTCCGAAGGAGCAGACCGGAATTAGTAGGCAGGTACTTACATTTACCTGACACCGTCATGGTGGGTCTGCAGCAGCTCCAGTTTTCCGAATAGGCAAGTACATGTGAATAATTGTCACACGACAATTTTTCAATGCAAAAATCTCCCGACATACAGTAGCTTGTTCCATACGGGAGATAGCTATGTGTCACCTTCTCTGGAAAATGACCAAAGTTTTCTGATATTATACATCTCCTGAATGAAACAAGCTATATACACACTATAGCTAATGGGAATTTTCCACATGTTGTGCATATTTGGGCAGTAGCAGTAACCGTTCATGTTGGCAGAGTGGTTCCTCTCTAATAGGGGCCACCACTATGTCTTTTGTATATGTCACAAGTAATTATTGATCTTTTTTCATGTGACAAGTAACGGTTGTTACAAGCGCAATGTTGAAACTGTTGAAGCATTGGAAGTACTGTACTTAACATACATTGCATAATCCAGATTACACGTGACTTTAATGAGACCTGAATAGAAAAGGTCAACCTTGGCCGTCCTCCTCTGGTCGTAGCCTCGAACGGTACTGAAGCGCTCCATCTTTGCAGTCATTGATACTTCAGCCTCAATATTCAATCTAACCACACATACTAAGTGTCAAAGTTGTGTTATGTCATCCACACTTTAATGTGGAGTGCCAAGGGCGTCGGAACCACGGGGGCTAGGTGGGCTCTAGCCCCCCTGAAGTTTGCAAAAGGGCTAAGTTGCAAACCTTTTATGTCCCATAATACAGTTAAGGTAGCTAACTACTTCCTTTAACACTGGCTAGTACCTACCGTGGACTACCATGGATGAAGGCTTTTCAACTTGCACTTCTCGACAGATCGACCCGATGACCGCAAGTTGCTTTCCAAAAGTCTAGTCCTCTGCCGATCCGCTTCACATGCAATTCAGTGATGTCTGGGTCAATGATTAATTGATTGCATTTGGCAACGTAACAGACAGCTTTATTAGCTGGCTCAACATCTCTCTACAGCATCGATCCTCGTACATCTGGAACTGCCCATCCTGATAACAGAAAAATGAAGGTGAAAAATTTTTTCACTCCCTTCGGCAGCGTGCAATTGTGTCCCTGCCTCAGCCTCCCCAATCTCATACGTACTGCTTCCGCCACCACTGTGAAGGGCAAAATGAAATCTAGTACCAACATAACTGACCTCATCATTTCATGAAATTTCCACCCATGAAATTGTACGATATCTGGTATTGCAGTCAAACTCGAGATATCATCTACAACACAGTATGTAGTTGTGAAAATGAGACCAATCTAACAATCTTGTGATGGAACATGGTCTTGCACACAGAATTGCAGGGCTTCACTCCTTTGGGGGAAAAGGTTTTCAGCAGATCATGCAGAACTTTGCCCTGTTTTTGGTTGATATGTCAACGACACCGTATGTTACTTCAGCAACAGCTTTGCCTAGTCACTACTTCGATACAGTGGGGCTGATGAATGCCCAGGCAACTCAGGTATCTATACTATAATGGCCCAGTGCTTTGTGTCTGTTCTAGTGTGCCTTTTGGCTATCAGTAATTACTTTCATGTGCATATTGTCGGTGTGACTGTCGGTTCCAGCATTCAGCTGCACAAGAAAGTAGCTATACATACTCTCTGTTGGCTGTAGCTACATTCCTGTTGCTGTTTCTCCATCAAATTCAAGCATATCAAGTTAACTACATGAAACTGATGCACCATCTGGTCATGCATCTTTGTAGTGCTGTATCTTCTGCAGTGAGCATGCACATATGACCAACCACACGTTTCAGCAATGTATGTCACCTCCTCGCCCTCCTCAACCCTTAGGTGAAGGGGAAGGATGGCAAAAACTATCTGTACATTGCTGGTGGCTATGGATACGATCCTACTCTCCAGGACATGAAGACATTCAACACTGTAAGTTCAGAGTATAAGATTGTCCAATGAAAAGGCTTTCCTGAAAGGACAAAGGGAGACAGGCTGATGATTATGTAGTATCTGCATAACATGTGACCCTCTAGCATAAACCACCCATCCACTGCATTTTGTCAAAACAGATTACCATGATAGTTTTATTTTTCAACCGGACTTACGCGAGCAAAGTTATGGGCGCTTGAACGTTCTCGGTACGCAAGGTCATTTCGATCGTACGCGGTACTTATAACACACATAAATTCCAAACGCATAGCACTTCCGGTTTGAGACGCCATCGAACAATAGCGAGCGAGTATGCATTCAATAATCTTGAGTTGTGAACGGGAAGTCATATGCGTTCAGTTGTTACGCACATTAGAAGTTGTAGAAGCGAGCAATATGAGTTTGTAACGTAAATTCAATGTTTGCGGTGAATGGGTGGTTTATGCTCAGAGGGTCACATATATTCTGTTGATATCAAGCCAGTAGTTAACATTAGAGCTTCCAATTGTGAATTTGATTCCAGCTTAGGGGGACTTGCACATTGACAGTGGTAACGAGTAACAAAGGTGTCTAGCTAGAAACATAATATTATGCTAACAACTCTCCACATACCGTAGTCGCGCGTTATTAGGCACAGGGACCTATAACTCCACAGGAAGGAAATCTGCACCTATAAGCGAGATGCGGCTAATAACGAACATAATTATAATGACATTCCTCGAATAGGAAGTGCGCTTAAATTCGAATTATAGCTGTTTTCCCTCAGTAAGTTCGAAAATGGCAGAGTTTCTGGTAGAAGACTGCAGCGCTTAGCAGTGAGTACCTGGGACGAGAGTTGAACCTGCGCCAAACAGCGAATATGTGCCAATAAGTGAGCTGCGCCTAATAACGCGCAACTATGGTATGGCAATGTACAAGTCCATGACACTAGTCCATAACGCAGGATATATCCCACTGTCAAGCTTTTGCAACTCATACAGTACCTGCTGCAGGTATGAGGGACTGTATTTTGTCTCAGCACCTAGCCTCGTTCCCAGGCCCGAGAGAGGGAGGAGAAAAGAGCCTCCCTCCCTCATAAAGACTAGCTGTTCGCCGATCATAGCACTCCAGATACCGCTGCCACAGACACCGCTTTCCATTTCGTACAGTATACGTCTTTGTCCTGGCCAGGGCTCAGTTCTTGATCTCGTGTAGTCACTGCACGAATAGTTACGTCATATTTTCTCCACCGTGATCGCTAAATTTAATGGCCGCCAAAGTTTCCTGGTATACGGTATCTTGTTATTATAGCCCTGCCGTGGGGACACGTTAATGCATCATGCAGTGGAGTTTGTCACCTTGAAGCCAGGGATGTGCATCAACAGGACATTAGATAGATAGATAGATAGATAGATAGATAGATAGATAGATAGATAGACAGACATAAATTTCAACATGAATGTCTCATCAGCCAGTGGCTGGTCTACATGAGAGTCCTTGCAATGTTGCAATAGCAATGTGTGTGTGCTCCTGCCCTTGGGATATATAATACATATAGCAGTTGGTTAGCATCATTCCCAGGCCCTGCCCAACTTTTCGTCGCTTGCAGTACGCGTCACGCACGTGAGGAAACATAGCGTGCAACCCAAAGCGGTGCGCGGGCCTGGGAACGAGGCTAGCAGTTGGTGGCATGTATGGCTGATACAGCCCCTCGCCTTCGGGGCTGCGCCTCTCAGGTTTGGCACTGGATAAGCCATACGGCACTGACTGCCATGCCATATCTCTAACTATATATGAACTGATTTCTGCACACCACAGCTGACTGTTCTGGATGTGGATGGGTTGGCAGACAGCATTGTGGCAGCTGCAAATGCTTCACAACTAACTGTCCCAGATCTTGAGAGCTATATCTGGCAAACTCATCATGAAAGCATTCAGGTTAAATTTTTGCCTTTCAGCAAGTTCAGTTCAGTTCATTTTGATAACCCAGGAATGCCGCATGCCCAATGTTGAGGGTTTTCATGCAGGTCCTGGGCGGATGGGGATATGACATCATCACTGATCTTACTTGAGTTACCATAAAAATGGCATTGCTCAAATTTGTTTTCTGGAAGGGCAAAGTGCAAACTCGCTGAACCATCCTTCAACAGAAACATTATGGGCTTTAGTGGGATTCGAACCCAGGATGCGCTAGAGACACTCACTATAACCAGTGCACCACCGCAAGTTCGTAGCTGGGGAAGCACTACGGCCACTTAGGTTATGGATGGAGAGAGTTTTAGTGACCAAGTTACATCTAGCTTGAGACCGAAGCCTATAGTTATCGTTATCTTCTATTCCTTTCACAGTTGTATTCTCACTGACTGTTTACTGTCATATAATAATTATATGACACAGCTGTTTAATTTGCATGCTTGCTATAATATAATGTTGCTTCCAGTGTGAAGGTTACAATAGTTCTTCGAATGTGATGTCACGCCTTATGTGCAATGGCCTCAGCAATTCAAACAAGCTTCTCCCAGCCCTGATGTTTCAACAACATAGTATTTATTTAAATAATTTTATTGTTTGCCATTAGTTTGTTTTCACACATATTGTGATTGCAGGTGACTGGTGGGGTGATGATGTTCAACCCAGCGAGCAATGAACCTAATGCGCCAGGTTCCGAGGCACAAGACTACTTGTACATGGTGGTTGGACAGACTTTCCAGGTTGAGCCCTTCACATTCTTTCAGCTATAGATACTATAATTATGTCCCATATTTCCACCAATGAATGTAGCTAGTAATCACAGATGTTGCTACAACAAGTATACGGTCGGTATTTGAATGCTATTCTAACTATACAGGGTTCCTATGCTAGCGGAGACCCTGATATTTACACCTACATTCGAGGAATGAGGAAGTTTGCAGTGCCATGGCCCACTCAGGGAAACCCACTGCCACCCATTGTCGTTACAGACATAATCCCCAGCAGTGATACCTCCAATTCCCCAGACCACGATGCTGCCATGTCGGCTCAGTTGGCTCGCAGGGACCTCAATGTTGTGCCTACATTTCTACCAGGTAGCTATGTACTACAACTCCCACTAGTGGTTGTTAAGGTAGCATTATACCTTTACCGTTAGGGTACCTTTAACCGTCGGGGCCCCGACGGTTAAAGGTACCCTAACGGTAAAGGTATAATGCTACCTTAATAATGACATTCCTCGAATAGGAAGTGTGCTTCAATTCGAAATTATAGCTGTTTTCCACTCCGTAGGATCGAAAATGGCTGAGTTTCTGGAAGACTGCAGCACTTAACAAGGAGTACCTGGGACGAGAGTTGAACCTGTGCCTAATAACAGCGAATATGCACCTATAAGTGAGCTGCGCCTAAAAACACGCGACTACAGTATATACTTTGTGAGTAGCCACAGCCCATGGGCATAAATTATGGTCGGGAGATTATGGTATAGCTATATTAAGTTAGAGCATGCCGGAAATGGCATGCTCGAAGTGGCTTGTACTATGACTGGTTTGATCCAGTTTCCAATGGTATGATTATGTTATACTCTAGAGAATAACTGTGCCAAACCCTCTGTACCCAAGTAACGTGGTGTACACCACCTTACTTAGGGTACAGAGGGGTTGGCACAGTATACTGTATTGGTGGTGCTTACTCTAGTCATAGTACAAAACTACTTCTCAGTTAATTTAAGGTAGCATTATACCTTTACCGTTAGGGTACCTTTAACCGTCGGGGCCCCGACGGTTAAAGGTACCCTAACGGTAAAGGTATAATGCTACCTTAAAATATTTGTTATTAGGCGCATCTCGCTTATTGGCGTATATTTCCTTCCTGTGGAGTTATAGGCGCATGCGCCTAATAATGCGCGACTACGGTAACAGTTCTTCAAACCATTTCACCTGACCCATGCCTTTGCCGCTAAGCAGGGTAACTGTACATGTCATGCACTCGAAACAAACAAAACATAAATGACATTGGTTGGTTCGAACCAGTGTTGCTATTCAACATATCCCATAGCTGTAGACTTGCTTCACTGATAATGCATGGAGAGCTACAGTGGAATATGTGGCAATATTCCACTGGCTATATTCCACTGTCGTATTCCACTCTTCCTGAGGGTATGAAGTTTACGCAGGTCTTGTTTTCATAACAATACGGAGACATAGTAGTTACATGTGCGAGTCACAAGGTAGGGTGTATATTAGCACTGAAACTGCCAGTATTGAACAGAAATCAACGTTCGTCATCAAAGGAATTCTGTGCCTAGTCAGTCGCTAAAAAACGGCAGTGTCCTGTTGGTGTTTAAACAAGAAAGAGCGCTTACTGAAGCGACGAGTTACTGGCGCTGGCGCATCGGGGCTGGCAACTATACTATCCCTGTAGGATTATATACGTGTGCTGGGAAACATCACTCGTCTGTCGCCTTATTGTCACACTCGTGCCTGAGGCACTCGTGCAATACGGCAACAGACTTGTTATATTTCCCAGTATTCGGTAAATATTGTAATATGCACCATGAATATGCTTGATACATACACTCACAATTTCTCTTCCTCCATACTAACGTGGGATTTACTCATGATCCCCTCCAAAATAACATATTCCATGCATGACAGGCACCTTCAAATTGGACGATGGTACAGCACTTCCCGGAGCCACAATTCTCAGCGGAGTATTCAATCAGGATGGGTCCAATGCCCCGTACCTGCAGCCGATAGTAGTGAACTTCAACAACACAAATAAGACCAGGTATGCATACTTCATCTGTGTGGTAGCTAACGTAGAACCAGTCAATTATTAGTGGCAGTTATGATCTTTACCTTTTGTCCTGCAATCATTGTTCTTAGGGATGCCAATCCGAAGTACATCCCAGTGTACTCAAGCATGGCTTTCTTTCAGCTCTTCAACAGCTATGACTGCTGCAACCTTCAATTGTTCAGTGTTGAAAACAAGCAAGGATGCATCTACAATGTGCTCTGTGGCGGAGTGAGCTTCTTTTACAAGACAAATGATCGTAAGTATAGTCATGTACTGTAGTCTTGCGAAAGAGTGCCCAAGGCAGTGCACCTTATATGGCACTCTTTTACATTCACCTATTAAAGAGCATCTATGTTTGTGGTTGTGCACAATAGCTGTGGTTTGAGTTCAGAGTAGTCTCTGAAGTGCAGTGGCCAGATGTTTGTCAGTCTGTGGAGCCTTCAGTATGTATGCCTGGCAACGAGTAGAGTGCTGACATCTACTGCCCTCAGCTGCAGGCTGACAATTTGGCCACACATAATAAAACGAGAGGCCAAACTACACTACACTGGTTTCCACCGTTTAACTTACTAGCTATGTTAATGTGATAATGTGATAACCTTCTCAGCTAATGATGCCCAGCTGGATCAGGTCAACAGCTTGTTCAAGGCCCCCTTCACCACAGACATCTCCATTGTCAAGCAGGACAACCCGGGACACTTCACTCAAGTGAGCAACTCGCATGCAGAGTAGTATTTTATTCCCAGACTTTGGGGCGCTGGAAACAGAGGCCTCAAAGTGGACGATATTACTAACTTGCAGTGCAAAGCACTAAGGTGCCACGAGAGCCCATCCTGATAACTGAAAAATGAAATCTTTATCCGCACTTCATGCGGACTGATCAGCGATACACGCCTCTATGCGCTGCCTTTGGCAGCATGCAATTTTGCTATTAGCCCCTCCCCCTATGTACTTTTTGGTAGCTGTCTCCGCCCCTGAACTTTGTACAGTAATGGATGCATGCTTGGCAATTACATATTAATTTTAACCTTGGATTAGCACCCTAAACACTTCATCTCACCTGTCTCAACTAGCCACTTCTCCCCCAATCTTTTTTGACTTGTTCTCTTGGGAGGCAGTGGCCTTTTGCTTTCATGCTCACATTCAATCACACAGGAATTCGAATGGCTGCAGCTCCATCACATAGTGTCTCGCACATACTATCACACATGCCTCACTCTGACTATGCATATACTAGCTCACAGAGACTGCACATGTTGAAATTGCAGCACTAAATTTGGCCTTGCCTACATGCACAATTATGGTGTGTAAAATTACTATACATCACAATTAGTAGCCTTATAATTTTGCTAAGTTATCAATTAGTTGTTGTTGTAGTAAAAATTATTATATTGTAACTACTATGTTGTTATTGTATACCTCCTTTAGAGGCTGGTACCACCAGCTAAAACTACAGCTGAATTTCTTAAGGAGAACAAGCTGAGCATGTTTGGTGCCGAGAGCTTCTTCATTCCAAACCCTAAGATCCAACTGACAAAGGCCCTTCCAGAGAGCTCAGGGGTGCTGGATCTTGACTGGATCAAAGCGCAGGGCCAGAGCAAGTACAAGCTGGGGACCATGTATGGTGGGATTGAGAACAAGCCAATTGCAAGTGCTTATCCTCCACCCTACCCCCCATCATTTCAGCCTGAGTGGACAGACGCCACGTCCAGGATGGTAGACATATACATCACTTTTGGCAACAGCGATTAGCTGCAGCAGCAGGATTGTAGTAATTGTTTTCTGACAATCATGTACCTAGTATGATGCTGACTGAGCAGTATGTACGTAGCATTGAATAGTGCACTGAATAGTGCACGGTCTGTACTATACTACTGGAATTTGAATTATCCATCTTATTATGACATGTGTGGTGTGGCCTACATTGTAGTTTGTTCTGAGCCCTGTCATCTACAAGGTCGCCCTATATACTGGAATGTTTGCGATTGTACACAGTAAGTAAAAGTGGCTATAGTTTTGACCAATTCTGGTTACCAGAATTTCCAAACAATTTCATTAGCAAGGCATTCTTCGATGTAAATTAAATGTTATGGTCACTGCAAAACAGGCAGTGGGACTCACTGATGCAGAGAAGGTAGCTACTAGGAAAATTCCATCATTTTTGCAGTGGCGGTGATGGTGCATGATAGAGGGCAATCCTCTTCACCCAGTAGAAGTTCCTGGACCATGCATGTGACATTGCGGCCAACTAGGTTAAGGGATGAACAGGCATGTAGGTGACATGGTGCAGCTGTGAGTGGAGAATGTCTGCATAATAAGAATCTCAATACTGTAGTCGCGCATTATTAGGCGCAGCTCACCTATACCTGCATATTTGCTGGGCAGTTCACAACATGACTTAGACTTGAGAATCGTACCAAGCGTAATGCTTGGGACAAGTATAAGTCTCATGTCCCAAGTGTTATGCTTGGGACAAGTATAAGTCTCTTGTGCCAAGTGTTATGCTTGGGACAAGTACAAGTCTGACTTATATGGCCCAGTATTTATACACATATTTACTATCCTTATGTGGGACAAGTATAAGTCACGGGGAGATTAAGTGAGCCCCTGCACTTATGGCATTAATGGTAACTGTAATGCAAAGCAAAGGTTAGTGAAGTTTGGCTCAATGAATTTCATGAATAATTAATGAGCTATATTTTCTACAGGTGGTGGGAAGTTGGCTCAATGAATTTTATGAATAATTAATGAACTGCAATGAAGTTGGCTAAATGAATTTTGTTAAGACTTAGTGTAATCTTCAATGATGTTGGCCCAAAAGCTATTTCAGACCTAAGTGTTGAGTTCAGCGGCTCATACTCCATGCCACCAGGTTTCCCATTCAGTCCATAACAAGCCAGTTCAATCGTAGCAAAGCAGGAGACAAACAGCAGACACAACAGTGCTCTCTCAAGTAATCTCCATGGCTACATTTGTAGATAAAATTTAGGAGTGGCCCGGATGCCTCATCAAGGAGCTCAGTAGTAGGATGAGAGATGTCCCAAGCATAACACTTGGGACATGAGACTTATACTTGTCCCAAGCATTACGCTTGGTACGATTCTCAAGTCTAAGTCATGTTGTAATATGCCTATTTGCTGTTAGGCACAGGTTCGACAGCTATTCTTTGTTAAGATCGACCGAGAGAATTATAATTTGAGATAGGAATGCCTTCATTGCAATGGTTAGGCCAGGGCCGGTGCTTAATGTCTCTTAGCTAGCTACCTATTATATTCTTAAAGTTTGCACTTCCTGCCGGACCAATAGTTTGATGGCCGTTACAAACCTGGCCGATACAGTGACAAACTTGAGCAGATGAGGAATGTGAAGTGCTGTTAACAGAACACCTTCATTTGCTTGTGACTGACATGTGCACGCCTTGTAGGTAAACTTTTGTATGCAAACTACATATTAGTTTCTCATCCCTGCCCGCATGCCTGTGACCAAGGCCGTATCAAGCTGCTGAAGGCAGCAAGTACGTTAAGGCCATAGTGCTGTGCTGTATATAATATTATAATATTATAGGCTATAGTGCTGAGCTATATAGTGCTGTGCCGTGTAGGCCCTAGTGCTGTGCTGTCTAGGCTACAGCGCTGCAGCATGCAATATAGTTTCTTGGTGATGCTGTCAGATGACTATTCCATACAGACAGTAAAACACCTGGGTTTTTTTTTGAAGTAGGTGAACCTAACCATCCGCGTGCGAGTCAAAAAATCAGTGAGAATGTCCATAAGACCTCACAAGGGACATGGGACATAAACATCAACAACCAGTGGTGTACTAGCTAGATGACTGATCAATACTAGGTGTAGCTAGCTAAGTCCGGACAGCCGTCCATTTCATGGGGAACAAACAGGTGGTTGGGAAGCTATCTAGCTATGTACAATACAGTGGGAGCCAGCTCACAAGGGAAGGGTAAGCATTGATCTTGCATACTGTAGCTAGCAAGCAGACGTACGGGCACATTGCCTTGCTTGCATGACTGTGGGAGGGACCCCTGCACTGATATAACCAACAACAAAAACCCAACAAAATTGGGGAAGATGAGATCTATAGATTCAAGTCTTTTAAAGACTCACTTGTTTGCACTGGTAGGAGTGCAAAAAGTGTAATTTCGACCTGATTGGTTAATAATGCCGCAGCAGTTTCTACGTGGTTTCTAGGTTCTAACTGAAATGTAAGCAAACAATAATAATAATAATAATAATAATTTTATTGACAGTAAAGGCCAGAAGGCCCATTAGTCACAGTATAAGTGTGTACATGAATGTGATGATTTGAGGGTGGGCTGCAGTTTAACCTTGCAATTGAGCAGACCTGTGCTTGAAATTATCAAACGCATGGCAGAGAGTAGCTACTGAATTTTTCTGTCCCACTATTCCTGAGTTTCTTGATGAGAGCGCGTTCGAAAATTGTGGCTGTGGGGCTGGAGGACTGCCGGAACTCGTACTCGACGGTCGCATACCGCTCGAACCATGGACAATAAACAGCAAGGCGATGCTGCCACACCCACTGCTCCGCTTTCTGCGATCTTACTTCGTCCCAGCAGCGCCCAAGAGTTGCCACGCGGCCTGAAGGATACCGACAGGAGTACCAACAACTGGGCACGTACGGCGGCTTGAGACGTTTGCAAAAACAGCGTGCATCACAGTAGCTACCACTGTGTGAGGCTAGTGCTGGTGACAATCAATTCAAGCATGCAGTACGCTACTACACAGCGTCAAGACCTCCTGCCTACATAATAGGGACTGATAGCTGCATCCGTTTCGTAGTATAATTATACTTTCTGTGTACAATTATTGCTGTATCAAAGATTCTTTGCTGTGCAACTGATTGATAACTCAGTTTCTATATGATTAATATGTGAAAGCATGATTTGGAGTGGGATTTAATTGCACTGGCAAGGTCAGTAATTTCACTCGGCTTCGCCTCGTGAAATTACAAACCTCACTCGTGCAATTAATTCCCAAATTGCACTCCAAATCATGCTATTACATAATTATACTAATCAGAAACTGAGTTATCATTCAGTTGCACAGCAAAGATTCTTTGATACAGCACTAGCCTCAGACAGTGGTAGCTACTGTGCTGCCACGCTCTTTTGCCACCGCCGCCATACGTGCCCAATTCCTGTCGGTATCCTTCAGGCGAGTGGCAACACTTGGGCGCTGCCGGGACCAAGTAAGCATCGTACGAAGGCGGGCGGTATGCGACCGTCAAGTACGAGTTCCGGTGTCATCGCGGATTGCGTCCGGTGGACGTGATCCGCTAGCTGATTGTGTCCGGTCGGACGCAATACGCTAGCGGATTGCGTCCACCCGGACTAGCGGAAACGGTCCGGCTTCACGATTCTGTCCGTACAACCGTCCCACGCATGTTTTGATGAGCACTGCAGTATAGACTCTAATCATGGATAATGCTCTAATGGAGCAATTTAATCGCAGTATAGCTAATACTATGTAGCCAGTCTTACAATATTGTCCTTTACTGTTCCTGCCTTATGCCGGAGACTCTCATGAAGAAACACAGCAATATATAGTGGGACAGGAAAATTCACTTGACCACTAGCTACCCTCTGCCATTACGCTTAGCTATCTTTATACGCTCGATAATCAATTGTTTAATTTTCTGTTCAAACCCAAATAAACTAGCTAAGTAATTTTATTTACTGCATGGCTAATCATAATATTATATATATATATATATATATATATATTTTTTTTTTTTTCTCTATGAAATTCGTGTTATAAACACAAGGCAACATGAGTAGCAGTAATGCTAATGTGATACATGAGCCTTAAGGTGAAAACAAACAGTATATACCTACCTACATAGAATGTAACAATCTTTTAAACACAGAGATAGATGATGCGTGCTTAACAGAATTAGGTAAAGCATTCCACAGAGTAATGACACTAGGTACAAATGATGAAAACATGTACTGTGTGCGAGCAAATGGCCTACTAAAGTTAGTGTGTTGGTTGGTGCTATATGGGAAGTTATGTTGTACAAATACTCCTGGAGGAAAGTAGGAGAAGTTGCCGATAATTTTGTACATAGTGGTAAGTTTCAGAAAGTTGCGGCGAGTGGAAAGTGGTGGAAAGTTCAATAGTTGTAGCATACTGTCATAGTCAAGGTTCCATTGTTGCAGACAGACCTTACATGCAAATTTTTGCACTGATTCCAGAGACTGGATGCCTTTGTTTGTGTATGGGTCCCATAGTTGAGATGCATATTCTAAATGAGGCCTTATGCAGGTCAGATAGAGACATCTCAAAGTATTAGTGTCAGCCCAGCTGGAAAACCGTCTATGTAACATACCAATGAGTTTCCTGGCTTTACTACAGATATGTTGAATGTGGTCGTTCCAGTTGAGTGTAGAAGTCACTGTAACTCCTCAGTATCGATAGCTGTCCACCTGCTCCATGATACAGCTACCCAGAAACAATCCACTAGATGGATAAAGGGGGTGTCTCTTCTTTGAAGCAATAATGTATTTGCATTTGGATGGATTCAGTTTGAGATGACAAGCTCGTGTACATCCATTGATAGCATCAATGTCTTGTTGTAGGTATCGATAGTCTTCAGGACAGTAGATGGGCTTGAAAAGCAGGATGTCATCCGCATACATTGTTAGTTTAGATCCAGGGAATAAAGCCTTTTGGAAGGCTATGAAGTACCTGAATAAGAGCAATCGCACTACAATTCCGAGTCTCGTTTACGAAGGCAAAAAACTGACAACGGACGAAGATAAGGCAACTGCTCTCAATCAGTTTTTCTCCACATGTTTTAATCCATCTCATCCTCCCCTCTCCCCTCAAGATACCTTGCACACCAATATAGCTGACTGTCCACCTGAGCTATACTGCACTGAGGATGAACTTCTGGAGATGCTGTTAAAACTTGATGTCACTAAAGCCTCGGGTCCCGATGGAATCTCCAATAGAATGCTGAAGCATACAGCTTATGCTATTGCACCAAGTTTGACTAAGCTTTTTAACCTCTCTATTCGAACTGGGCAGGTTCCATGTGACTGGAAGACATCTTCAGTTGTTCCTATTCCTAAATCCTCAGGGGCCAGCGACAGCATTGCCAACTATAGGCCTATCTCCCTGCTGTCAGTGGTCAGCAAGTTGTTAGAACGGCATATCTCTAACTCTGTGTCAAAACATCTTTCAGAACATTGTCCATTGTCACCCTGTCAGTGGGGGTTCACCCCAGGCAAATCAACAGTCTCAGCTCTACTATCTGCCACTGATCATTGGTACCGCTTGTTGGAAGGTGGTGCAGAAGTCTGTGCAATATTTTTTGACCTCAAAAAGGCATTTGATTCGGTCCCCCATCGCCCACTGCTAAACAAGTTACAAGATATGGGTCTCAATGATCATCTCGTGAGGTGGATTAGTGACTACCTAACTGACAGAAAACAATTTGTGGTCACTAATGGAGCATCATCCGTCTCTTCAGTTCCCATAATCTCTGGTGTACCGCAGGGATCTGTTTTAGGCCCACTTCTATTCAACATCTATATCAATGGTGTGGCTAATTCAACCTCTGATGGTAGCATGGTCCTCTATGCTGACGACATGCTTCTGTATCGACCTATTGCAAAGAGTGAAGACTATCAAGTTCTGCAAAATGACATTGACTCTCTATCCCAATGGATTACAGATAACAACCTTCAGTTTAATGGTGACAAGTGTAAATATATGCTCATTTCCCGGAAGCGCAGTCATA
The DNA here is from genome assembly GCA_963931865.1 of Axinella damicornis. Taxonomy (NCBI): domain Eukaryota; kingdom Metazoa; phylum Porifera; class Demospongiae; order Axinellida; family Axinellidae; genus Axinella; species Axinella damicornis. The sequence continues at coordinate 8,305,479 of OZ007514.1, read as the reverse complement.
TTCATCCGTCGTCACCTATCTTATTGAATGGTACTCCACTGGATAGAGTTGAGGTGTTCAAGTACCTTGGGATCCACATATCTTCTGATCTCTCGTGGTCCCATCACATACAAACGCTCTGTTCTAAAACTAGGAGGATGCTTGGCCTTCTATACAGAAGATTTTATGCTGATGCTGACCCCTTCACACTGAGACAGTACTACCTCTCATTTATCCGGCCGCACTTGGAATATGGTTGTGAGGTCTGGGACCCACACCTAGTGAAGGATATCAATGCATTAGAGGGAGTTCAGAGATTTGCTAGTAGAATTTGCTCAAAGCAGTGGCGCCCCCAAGTTGAGTATCCAGCAATGTTGGAGTCACTCCATATTCCCCCCCTGGGCTCGAGAAGACTCAAAATGAAAGCATGTCTGCTTCACAGAATGATTCATGGGCAGTCCATTTATCATGATCCTCCATTCGACTACAGAACCGCCACTTTTGCTTCTCGCTCTGTAAATCCATTATCACTTACCAGGCCATTTGCTAAACATAATTATTACCTGTACTCTTATTTCCCTAGCACTATTTCCTTTTGGAATTCACTCCCATATCATATTGCTGCACTTCCTTTGAATTCTTTTAAGTCTGCACTAGATAACTATGTCTAAGGATATGTATCATGTATTAGCATAAATTGCTATTGTATGTATCCATGCATTTGCAGAATATATTATAGAAAAAAAAGAAAAAAAAAAAAAGTGGCAGAGAGCACGCACAATTTATATACACTAGGAATAATAGTGGACCTAAAACCGAGCCCTGGGGTACACCAGATGTTACAGGAGTAGTATCAGAGGATGCACCGTCGACAACAACAAATTGTTTCCTGTCACAGAGGTAACTTGTGATCCATTGAAGAATGTGCGGATTCAAACCATGATCCCTTAGCTTTTGTAGAAGAGGTAGATGTGGTACTGTATCAAAAGCTTTTTGTAAGTCGAAAAAGACAAGGGCGATGTCGGCACCAGATTCCAGCATCTGGAGAATTTCATTAAAAGTGGATATAAGAGCAGTCACAGTAGATTTTCCGGCAGTAAATCCCCATTGATCTTTAGCCAGCAAGTTATTTTCTGTCAGATGATTGTACAACACACTGTGGATATGCCGTTCCAATAGCTTGCTGATGACTGGGAGAAGTGAAATAGGTCTATAGTTACGAGGATTATCTGTGTTTGGTGAAGCCTTAGGAATTGGTACAACGGAAGAAATCTTCCACTGATGAGGTACTTTTCCCGTTTTGATGGATAAATTGAACAGTCTTGTTACAAGGGGAGAAATTGTGTGGGCTGTGTTCTTCAGCATTGTTCCGGATATTCCATCTGGTCCTGATGCCTTGCTGGTATCAATTGCAAGAAGTAGGCCAAGGACCTCATCCTCTGAGCAGAAAATATTTTCAGGCAGTTCTGCTGAGGAGTTTACGGAAAAAGTCTGGGAGTCAGCTTCAGTTAGAGGAGGAACAGTTGAATTGAAATTTTGGGAGAGAACCTCATTTAGCACTGAGGCCTTGTCAACATTTGTGGAAGCAATAATTGAACCATTGTTCAGGGTGGGAATTTGGCTGGATGCCTTCTTCAAAACTTTTACTGTTTTCCAGAACTGTTTGCTACCTTGACTAGACACTTTCTTCAAATGATCCTTCTTCGCCTGCCTAAGTGTATGCACAACTTGGTTTCTCAGTGAAGTGTATTTCTTCCATGTAGTCGTGCCTCCTGTTTCCCTTGCTTTCTTATAGGCACTGTTTCTTTTCCTGATTTTGGCTCTGATGCTTCTGCTCATCCATGGTAAGTTACGCCTAGGAAAGATGGTAGCCCTAGGAATACATTCTTCCATGATAGTCATGAATTTGCTCTCCCATGTGGTCCATACTGTGTCTATGTTTGTCTCATTATCCAGGAAAGTCCAGTCAGTTGCATTGATGAGTCTGTTAGCCTTGTCAAAGTCGGCATGAGAGTACCTCCAGATAGTTCGTTTTCTACTCTTCACAGGTGGCGTGTTCTGGAAGCACTTAATGGTAAGATTGATACCATTGTGATCAGAATTGCCTAAAGGTGGAATTACATTACAAGACACCAGCTGAGAGGGAGATGATAAGAGTACAAGGTCTATAAGTGATGCTCTTCCAGAAGGGCTGATATGAGTAGGCTGGGGGACGACCTGCGTTAGTACAAAACTCTGTATAAAAATAGATAACTTAGAAAACAAGGGATGACTCTGTTTACAAAAATCTATATTAAAATCTCCGAGTAATACAAAACTAGATAAAATAGCTACATCTAAGTTTTCTATAACAGAGTAAAGGTCATTCAAAGCCGTGTTTTTGTCAGGTGGTCGATACCATATAATAGGTTTCTGTATAAAACGCCTATACCGCTTTTAGGGTCGGTAGCGCATAGTGCAGAATTAGCGTCTTTTTAGTCTTACTCCACGGCTTCTCACTTCGCGGTGATGGTTCGAAACAAGGCCGCCATAGTTCGCTAAGTCGATCGAGCTACAAAAGCCTCATCTCGCCGTACCGTCTGCATACTAAACGCTCCTGCTTCGACTTACACTCTTACTGTTGCTCTCCCCTCTCCAGCAATAAAGCAAGTCCTATAGTGGTGGTCCTCGCGTATGGCAAGACAACAGTCGCAGCTGGTGAAACGGCGCGATAACCAGACAGCTATATTTATATAGCTCAGTTATCGGCTCCGCCCAGTGCATCCGCCCCTTCCTGCTTTGGTGAATAGAGCCGCTCTTCCGGGACGCTACGCGCCCTGCTAGGCAATATGCTCAACACTGTGTGTAGATGCTAATTTCAACACTGTAGGGGAGATTTCACCCTAAAGAGATAGCTGATAATATTTTCCCATTCCATTCCCTCTGAAATTTGATCACTCACAAGATGAACGTGCACTCCCAGAATCTGATAATAATATTTTATCTTCCTGGTCACTTGTTTGGAGTTGTCTATAGGAAAAGCTGTACTCCATGCACAATGTCATGATCATGCACTGATTGTGAAACTGATATCAGGATTAGAATGGGCTATGAGTTTTAACAAGCATTCCATACAGATGTAACAGGAGAATCTACAATCCTCAAGTCTAAATCAATCTACATCCAGAACCTCATCTTTGACTAAGAAAATGGTATCTCTTGCACCAGTCATCCATTCGGAACTGAAGACTGGTAACCTGCAGTATAAACAGAAGCATGATTATTAATATCAGTAGCACAGTAATGTACTAATGTGCCGCAGTTGCACATTATTAAGCACAGCTCACATAACATTATTAAAAGTGCATATTCGCTGTCAGGTGCAGGTTCGAATCTTGTCCCAAGCTACTTCTTATTAAGGGCTGAAGTATTCTCCTAGAAACTTGACAATCCTACGGAACAGGAAAAGCTAATTCCAAATGAAGTGCACTTCCTATTTGAGCGCCCAGTAGTGGACATCCGCTTATACGGCGGCTGCAATTAAAGCCACACCCACCCAACAGGAAGTGCTACACGTGATACGCAAACGTGCATGCTTGACAGCAACTGATTATAGATCATGCATTCAGCGACCACCTGTTTGAGATGGCAAGAATTGACATGGAATCTGAAGACCCTATCCTGCTCATAGAGCATGACGCAGGAATTACCCATGGCTGACGTTCTTAAGGACGACCATCAATTGTTCCGCAGGTTCTTGAGGTCATCATAGTTCTCTCTCTCTCTGAATTCGAGTTGTTCTTTCTCGTGTTTTTGCTCATGCAGGCTCGCTCCAATTATTACAGTGTTGCAATTGGAGCCTGAGTGAGCCTACCAGCCCCATAGCTAGCCGCAAACCCCCCTTGATGTCTAAATAGGAACTGGAAGTGATCACATGCAAGTACGTACAGAACACAGAAGCGGTGAGCCTTGCTGAAGCATGTAGACAAAGATCAATGCCATGGAGGTCATGAGTCAATGTACTGTTGCTGCTCCATTGTCTACTACTAGGAACAGATCTAGAGACAATGGAGCAGCAACAGTCATGTACATTGACTCATGGCCTCCATGGCATTGATCTTTGCTCATTACCTCTACATGCTTCAGCAAGAGTCACCACCCGCTCCTGCGTTCTGTGTCATGCATTTCCACTACAGAGTGTATCTTCCACACAGGCACACACACTAGCTAAACCTTTGAACTTTGCATAAAGTCAAGGGCATAGGGCAACTGGGATGTTCTTATCAAAACTGTCATTGCTGGAACATTGCTACCAGGAGTACCAGGCTTGTACCTAGAGCTATAATTATAGTGGATTCATGGGTTTCTAGGAAGTATGGCCTTGGGAATACAACATTTTAGTACTGATGACATCACAGAAGGAAGGCCTGCCTAGACAGACACAACCTGAAATGAAATGCGCATTGTCCGTGACAATAATAAATTATAGTGATGTCACACAAGGCTGTTGGAGTGTCAGAGAGGAGCTACGCCGGACTCAAACAGACGCTGTGAGGGAAACAATTAAGACCTCTGGAGCATAGCTATGTCTACTTTTGAGTGCTAACGTCAACGGCAGCCAAAGTTTGTCACAGTGTCGGGCTGTTCACGTACAAGGCGATTGGGGAAGTAGTGAACCGAGGGTAGTGCACTGTGTTATACATTGCTTCATGTTGGTTAAAATTCAGATGGTATATATAACGGTTCACATAGCATACAGTTTTGTCCAAAATGATTAGCCTTGTACCCAGGTCCCCACGGTCTGGTTACCCACTGTTTCCACATGCGTTTAATTTTCCAGAAATCTTGTGATACATCCATACAACCATGAAGAAAAATTGTGCACTATCGCCATACGGTCCACAGTTTTCCTGGCGATGGTGGAGTGCTCTTCTACAACCTTCAGTGGCTAATGTCTCCAGCCAGAACAGCTACGTATAGCCTCCATTTTGGCCATTTACAAAAAGAAACACGTTCACACACCAACCGAGTTTAAAACGTCCGTGTCCTTCAAAGCCGTTTGTCATGGACTGTAGGAGATTTGCTAGCAATCCAGGGCAGTATCGTGCTAATTGTCATGCAGTCCTGGTGATATCCGAGCTCGATCTCATTATGGTGGAGATCGAGGCACATGGCGTCATGCTTCATCTTAGCTTAGATAATTATGCGCATGCACAAACAGTGCCTCTGTTTTTTCGGGCGGGGTGGGGCCTGGGTACCAGGCTAAACATTGATGTATTCAACTATACCACAAACCTGGTTAAACCCAAGCACTCGAGGCTGTCATGTTAACTTCCTGGTTCACCTCGTCAATAGTTCCTGAGCAGTACAAAATCATTTTACACAAGTTACTATATGCATATTACAGTCAACGAAATTGGCAGGGGACTTTAGTCCCCAGGAAAGAGGGTCTGGTACCTAGTTGAAGAGACATTGCCTCAACTGGCAGATCAAATGGTCAGAAATGGCTTGGTATCAAGTCTGGTGAATTAAAGATTGGGTGATCACAAATGTGTGGCAAGCGTTACTACTCCATGTCAAGATCAAGAAGCCCCAAGACGGAGATGTATGAAGAGGAAAGCTGCATCCGTGGACATCACACTGTCAGTGGTAACTGGAGCTCTGCGTTCAACAAACAGTTTGTAACAGGGAGGTCAGCAATGCATATGCTGGGCAACAGTCATCAGCCACGTTCCCAGCAAAGCTTCACCATGCAGCCTCTAGTGCAGAATGGGGACTAACCATTAGGATCTTCGTGAACACCTGAGATATTGTATCTTGCCACACCAGGCGCGTGTGTGGTCAGCCGTTTGCAAACCTTCTATTTGCTTTTCAATCGTCAAATTAAAGCAATCACTGAAATTTCACAATACTAGTACAGTATGCTGAGTATGCATACTGATCACCAAATTCACCAGACCTGATACAGAGGTATATTCATGCAACCACATCCAAAGGACGTACGTACGTACGTACAAGTCATGAATGTGAAAGTTCCTTGTCAGCAAGTGGTAATGATGATCAAAACTATATCACAGCAGCTCCTGTTTGGACTTCTGCACTGCATGCAATATAGCAATTATTTCCAGCTGCAGGCGGGTATCTGTTCTCAAGCGACGAATAATACAGTGGTAGAATTGTGATGGGGCAAACAGGAGCCCAGAACAACACGATATACTCTGTTTGGCTTTCACAAAAGCTGGTAAAAACTGGGATAGGCAATATTGTTATTCATCCAATAGAATTTCCTCCTAGACATGGAGTGCAATATCCACCTGTATTGCACTCCCCGTATTGCACGTCGTCAAGGCGTGACTGAATGGGCGGTGCTGATTGGTCACTTCAGGGTTTATGCATGTAGCAACCATGCACGAAAATGGTGCCGTGGGAAAGCTGTCGACCGTGTATCAGCGAGTTTCCAAGGCATTGCCCATTGCTGGAAATCAAGCGCAAGAGCAGAGGTACGTTTTTGCACCTTTAGCCAGCGGACTAAACTACCAGTCTACCATTCTTTGCCTGTAAACATGGCTAGTTTCTTGCCACTCAAGTCAAGTTACCATGCCGCTGCACGACTAGTTTTATGTTGTGAACTATAATTATAATACAACTATCATTGCACTCTTGGTCATGTAATATGGCTAGACATTGCACTCTTGTATAGTATTTTCCCTCGCCTTTGGCTCAGGAAAATACCTACACACTTGTGCAATTCCTAGCCATATTACACTCCCTAGAGTGCAATAATATATCATGATAGTATTATTATACGATAGCATTATATTAAGAGCCCATAATAATCACCGCTCAGAGCATTTTATGTTACAGCAGCTGTTTGCATGTTTTCTTACATGATCTTCCACCACAGCAAGATCGTACACTACTACGTAGTAGACACACCCAAGTACTTTCCAATATGGCTTCTATGCTATGAACAACAAATATACAAACCTTTCACTAATGGCCAAGAGACAGAGCTTTCATCACCAACAACTCCATCTATACCAGAAAAGAGACTTACGTAGTTTACTGTCAATGTTGGCAATTCAGTAGCACCATGGCTGTCTTCATGAAGAGACGGCATAACACTGCTTATACTATACTTCAATGAAATACTGCGATATGATTGGCCAATTGAAGGGGGTTTATTTCACTTATACACCTGTAAATTTTACTTATACACCTGTAAAATTTCACTTGTACACCTGTAAATTTCATGTAGCTACAGCGTCATACATTTAGCACCATCATAGCTAGCTAGACAGTAGATATAGACTAGATAGCTACCTCAATGTACAGTTCATGGTTCACGGTCTTGCGCACGAGCGTCTTTGTGTGTGAGCGCTGTAGCCAGACGAGCGTGGAGCTGGACTTCGGACTTGGTCGTCTTACGTCTCACCTCCATGGGGCGGGGCGGGGCGTATTTGGTGCGATTCCAGAGTCTGGTTCCGCTTCGGAGTCACAGTCCCAAACACGAGGCACGAGTATAGTACGCAGAGTTGTCGGTTACGTTAGCGGATGGCAAGAGCAGCTGCTATAAAAGTCGCCATCTCTGTGCGAAGTCTTTCTGACTGAACGGTTGCTAACTGTTTCGGTTGCTAATACAGACAACAATTTGATTGGCTGCCAGATGTATAGTATACGTAAATACCTTAAACGATGAAACCCTCGGGGTCTACGGGATTTAGATCCCCTTGGAAACCTATAAACACCCTTGCGCTTCGCGCGCGGGTGTCTATATAGTTTCCGCGGGGCTCTAAATCCCGTAGACCCCTCGTTTTCATCGTTTAACCTATATACATGTATGCACAACAGGGTAGGTACAGCTTATACAGTCCTCCATGAATTTAAAATGTGAATGCCTAGCAACCGCTCAATCCACTAATGTGTCGAGATGAAATCACTTGCTGGGTCTAATCTCTCACCCAATATCGTCATTGTCCAGTGAACAGTTTCTGATGTCAATGAGGGGTTCACTCAGGCTTCACGCATGAAACAGCAGCATTTTCAACTGAGCAGTGCAGGACCAAATCACTTTATCACAACTTTGAACAGATACACACTCTAAAACCATTAACTGCCTATGATCTTCAGACAGGGAGCTGGCTTTGTCATCCATCCAGGGAGGGTTTACTAGAGATGCCTCCCAACTTCATTCGATCAGTACGACGACAATACGACCGTCAATCTACACAATCTACTGCCCCCCTCCTTCCCAAAGCTCTGCACGTCCCATGAAGTTCCTACGGGCATGCTTCAGGAGAGGTTTGGCTTGGAGGCTGTTACCAAATCGTAGAATACATCATAGGCGTGTGGCGCACTCCGATGACATCTAATCCCTCAGTCCCACACTTGGTTGCAACAGCATCATCTTCGGGCTCTGTGAGTCTCTCCATTCATTCATGCACAATAACGTAACCTCACACGATTGTTGATGGAAAAAAAGTCATACATGCACACACAGGCATCATCAAGTCTAGTAGCTCGCAAACACCAACTTCATTCCAGAGTTGCTCTACTCTGAGAATCCACCATTTCGGTTTCTACTCTTGACCAGCAACTGCAACGACTTGTCATGTCAGACACACTGCTGTCACAAGGCCCAAGCAGTCTTCAGCGACTGGAATCCTTTTCAATGGAAGTCATTGCTTTGGAGCTGCAGTCACAATACTCAATCCATTACAATTTGCATTTACTTGTAAACAACTTCATCTGTTCACTTTGCCCCATGGTCAGTCGTTGCCCTCTCTAATGCACGTATACTATACTGAAACACTCTAACGCTGGCTACAGGCAGTGCATTAGGACAGCCAGAGTGTACTCACACAGTACCATAAAACTACTGTATGCCATCTAAACAGCAAAAGTCTACTGTTTTTATATCCAGCTTTTCGCCTGCGTTTTCCACTCATCTCGCAATCCCCCGTTTCTGTCTCTACTCTATCTTGCAGCAAATTTGGGCAAACGATGAATCTTATATGCCATTCACCCGCTTACATATCACGGCATGCATCACATGACGAGATCTTCCAGGCCTTCCACCCACTTTTCGTACTGCAATTGACAAAAGCTGGGCGTGAAGTCCTGGGAACGAAGCTATGTGTGCTAGCGCGTATCATATTGGCTGTCCAGAAGTTGAGCTACAAAATGATGCCATCCATGTGCAAATCGGAGAAGCGGCTGTTGAGCAATGGCATCCAAAATGAGTATGGAAACTGAAGCGTACTGTTGGACCCACGGCCTGTTCTCTTCATCTTAGTAGAAAACCATCCCTGGACATGCTGGAATGCCACTAAGATCCTGGAGAGTAGTTAGTAGCACAGAACTATAATATTATCTGTGCTAGTATCCCACTTACCACTTCACAAGGCACTTTTGCTAGCCAATGCCACTTCATAGGGTCTACTAGGGCCATGGCCACTCAGGCAAACTCCAGGATTGCCTTTATCACTAAGCTTGGATGCCATTGCTCAACAAATGCTTCTCCGATTCGCACATGGAAGGCACCATTTGTAGCTAAACGTCTGGACAGCCAATATCTTGAATCATTTACTGATATGCACTAGCACAGTGCTTATAGAAGCTCACCTTGATAGACATTCCCAACACATTTTCAATGGAGCAGTATGGTGCATGATACCATGAATGGGCGTGTCCAACCACTCATGATGTAACCATGCAAGTTCCTTATTAGGCCATCCTGGCCTCCACCTGGTCATTAAATCATTACTGTCTGACGAACAATGACAAACAATGACATATATACATCCAGAATTACCTGCTTGATATCAACTTGTGCAGTCTCTGCCACTGTTGAAAATGCCACCGTCCTGTCATGGGAACTCTGGTTGAACACAAGCTGCAAAAGAAATTACAATACTTTAATTGAAAGACATTTTGTCAATTCGAAGGTAATTTAAATACACTACAATTGATACTTGACATAGATTATTTCGTGGGGCAATAATTTCAGTAAAAGCGACATACGAATCTTTAAAGGCAATTCTCCTTGGTTGTTAAGGTTTTTTTCGACAGGTAGAATATGACATGTGATCACTAAATATATTCTTTTTGATTATTTTATGTTTTATGGAGAACATCTTTTGCCTCTAGTGGGAAACGGCTGTTGTGGAAGAGCAACCATACGAGTGTGTGAGCACAGAAACACGAAGGACAGAATAGCCTCGTTCCCAGTCCCATGCCCAGCTTTTCGTCGCTTGCAGTACGGTAAACCGGGGAGGGCCTGGTACATTTCTTGACGTGAGTGACGTCAAGGGTAGAAAGACGGTAGAAAGACCTAAATGAACGCGGGCATACGTGGGTCTCAGAACAGCAAGAAGAGTGAAGGTACCAAGTAACATACCACATGTATCTAGCTAGCGGGGGGCAACTGTCATACTCACCGAGCGTTGAACGTGTAGATGGTTGAATAACACGCAAAACGTAGCGTCCTCGTTCTGAAAATATGCCATTTGTCGATTACATCATGCTCACAGGAGGAAATGTATCAGGCCCTCCCCACTTACCGTACTACAAGCGACGAAAAGCTGGGCACGGAACTGGGAACGAGGCCAGGACAGATAAGCGAGCTGCAGGTATGAAAATATTTCATGAGTTTTAATATTCGCAGTTAGTTCTTTTGCCACCGTGAAATTTACTGCAATTACTCAGGGTCGACTGTAAAGCCTTAGTGCCAGTCTCCCATGTGGAAGTGGATGAATTGGATGCACAAGGTCACAGTCACTCAGCACACTTGTGAAATCATTACAGTAACTACGCACGTGCAACACTTGTGAAGCATGCTTCACATAGGTACGTAAGAGGGCTGGATGTACATCAAGCAACTAATAATGACTCACTCACCTCCATCAAAGCCAGCAACTGTATCTTTCCAGTGAGTTTCTCTTGGTTGGTTGCTAGAGAACAAAATGACTGCTAGTGAACAACATGATTGGTATAGTATGTACCTGGGCAATATCTGCTATGTTGCTTGGCTGATTGGCGAGTAATAAATTGGCATTGATAAGCTGACAGTGTGCAGGGTGTGCAATTATTTTATGTTGAAACCACACAATCCAATATGTAGGATACAGTATGTAACAGAGGGGGATATTGACCCTTCTATGAAGTTATATCCTCAATGGACGCAGTGTATATGGTCAAGGGTGAATCTGCAGCACATGGATAAAAGCCCTGGAGGATAGTAAGGTAACATATCCTTCAAGAGGACATGGGCATATTCAAACTATCGCACATTTACCGTACTCTCACAGTCGAAAGAGAACCCATGCAACCCCCCCCCCCCCCCCCCCCCCCCCCAACCTTTGACTCAATTTCCTGTACAGGGTCAAAGTTTACTCGAATGAACGCCCACTTTATTGCGCTAACCTCATGCCTCGTGTCACGGACAACGGAGCGCACATGCACGTGAAAGTGTAGTAATTAAATTGCAGCTGGCCTATGATGGAACACCTTGCAGCTGACCTATACTGGAAGACCAATGCACGAAAGTGTGCAGCTGTTCAATAAAAACGCTGCTGTAGCCTGCCAAGAGTCCCAAGACCCACTTCTGGTCGCTACTTGGCAAGGACTTCCCATTATTCCGTCACCAACAGTTACTTGTCAAACTAATTTGAATGCATCCAGTAAGGAAAGTAGCTAATTGCTCACACAACTGCTGACTGAGACATAGAGAAAACCTGCCTAATGTCACCAGGCCGATTTTTCGTGCGCAGGCTTGGGTACAAGCCAATGGCTGTATATCCATATCAAGGATAAGGTGAAGTTCCAGCCCACACGCAAACATACCTTGCCCGTCTCCGGTACCTTGATCCACAGGCAAACACACCTTGCCTGTCTCCGGTACCTTGATCCACAGGCAAACACACCTTGCCTGTCTCCGGTACCTTGATCCACAGGCAAACACACCTTGCCTGTCTCCGGTACCTTGATCCACAGGCAAATACACCTTGCCTGTCTCCGGTACCTTGATCACCAGACAGTTATGAAGGAAGCACATTCGAACGTGGAGTTCAACAACCCAACGTGACCCCAACACCGCAGTGCTGTTCTTCAGTACACTATCAGTGGACAGCCAATCCAAGTTCTAGAAAGGAGTAACTGTTTACTTAGATTTGCTGTGGCATATGTGAGTCTTGATCCTCAAGCCACTGCAAGATCACATACTCCAGCAAGAAGAACAGATCAATCTTGAGAACCATTAGCCTCGTACGCAGGCCCCACCCACCCGAACCCTGGTACGAGGCTAGAGAACCATGTAATGTGTAAACACTGGACCTGAATCACTGCATGCTGCTGCGTGTTCCAGGTGTATCTGTCACCCAGAGTGTGACTCCCGCCAATTGCCCAATAGACTATTACCTTTCTCTGCTAGAATAAGAGATTGACCTACTACTACTCTAAAGTCTTGCAAAAAGCTTCTGACGTAGTCTGCATGCACACACACTGTCACCACACAATACTATTGACAAAGTGTGAACCCTAAGCAGCGCAATCTCAAGATTGCGCAAATTCCTAAATTGCGCGGAACAGAACATAGATATGTATGTCTGTATGTTTATCGAGTGCTGCCAAGGTTCATTAACCCCACCCTGCCCATGCGGGGGCGAGGTTCTAGCACTCATCATGCATGTCTGTTATCGTTCTAGCGGGCACTGACGGCACTTGACAAGTGAAACTATATGTGGAGGGCTGTCCAAAGATGGCATGTTCAGTACTCATTCTCAAGTTACTTGGGAAATCCTTTGACTATATACGTACGTAGGACTATCCTAGGATAATCCGGTATTGTCCCGGATGACTACCCAGCCCCTGTGTGACTGTCTGTCTGTTACCATTCCAGAGTTACACTGGCAGTCTCGGGATTATCACAGGACAGCCTTGTAACTCCGGTGTTCTGGAATATCCTGAAAAGGGGTAGCCTCGTATACAGGCCCCGCCCCACCCGAGAAAGAAAGGGCCTGGTATCCACAGTTAGCGCATGCTCGTAGGCCAAGACGAAGGGGGAAGGGCATATGATGTACAACATGGCCATGTGCCGATGCTGTGACGCTCTACCAGAACAAGATCGATCGAGCCAGGCTATCATCAGAACTACACGACAACTAGCACGATACTGCCCTGGATTGCTAGCAATTCTTGCTAACTTACAGTCCATGACAAATGGTAATCCTCATATAGAACACAGACGTTTCAAACTCAGTCGGTGAGCCGTATAAAAAAGTCTTCCTTTGTGCAAACGGCCGAAATGGAGGCAACCTGTTCCAGCTGGTGACACATACAGGAGTACCTTGCCACTGAATGTCACAGGAGAGCGCTCAATCGTCGAACTCCATTGTTGCTTAGGAAAGCTGCATGGACCATATGGCGGTAGTATACAATTTTGTCATCGTGGTTGTACGGATGTAACATGGTAGTCCTCGATTTCCCCAAGGAAATTAATGCATCGGATACCATGCAGGCCCCTTTTTCTTGGGTGGGGCGGGGCCTGGGTACATGGCTAGAACACACTGTAACTCTGGCATGTTGGGACACTCTGATAACACGGCAGGGTGAGACAGTCCCCGGGAGTGCTGGAATTACTCTGCCATACCAAAAGTGGTACCGTACATACATGTAGTAGGATTGGACATGCATGTGTAGAGGTGGGAGACAAAGGTGTCAATAGAAAGTGCTCGAGGTAAGGAACATCACACTCCTGGTAGGGGAACCACTTGCTTCGAGCATGCAGGCAAGAGGGTAACAACAGAAACCACAGCACAATAAAGTTTAAAGTATCACCTGTTATCTGTTCTGTGATGATTAGAACGATCTCCATAAAGGAAAGGGGATTGCTCCTGCCAAGGAAAGAAGTGATGGTTAATGAAATGAACTGCGAGTTGTAGGTAGGAGTAGTCAGAATCTGCCAAAGTTTGTGACCAAGATGCAAAATAATGACACAACGTTTTCGACCTGGGTAGGTCTTCCTCAAGGTGTACAAATCCCCAGCCTTGTTGCAGCGTAAAGAAGCACCTTGGCCACGCCTATATTGAACTCCTGACTCAGCAAGCTCCATCCTGGCTTCCTTAAGTAACTGTGACTTCCAGGTGATACCTAGTTGTATACCTTGAGGAAGACCTACCCAGGTCGAAACGTGGTGTCATTAAAATTATTGCATCTCGGTCACGAACTTTGGTAGATTCTGACTACAGTACTCCTACCTACTAAGTACTATTGACCTAGTAGTTGAGCTCAGCAAGCCAGTTGTTGTTCGGCACTCTCCCCCCTACTATACTCACAGAACTGAGGGTTGGATTGATTGACACTAAGAAAGGCCTGGCTGTGTGGAAAACACTCAGTGTACCAGCAGCTGTTGTTGGTATGTATACTTTCTTCACAATGATACAACTTGTTTCATGAGCCCTTTAACTTGGAGCCATCATCCCGGGATGGAGATGATGCTTGGAAACCCTGAGCTACTTGGACATGGGGAGGGTGGGGGTTGCTCACATCCTAGCAGGATGGGAGATGGTAACCTCATTCCCAGACAGCGTGGAAGGAGAGAAAGCAGCCTGGTATCTACTGCTTGCGCACGCGCGACTATTCCAATATTTCTAAGCTTCACATAGTCTATACCTGGACAAAATACTAATTGATGCAAGCCAACAGATGGCTGCAAAAGCTTTTCTGACGAATCTGTCATTCAGAGGTGCACACCCCAGCATTCCACCTCTCCCTTCCGTGATGTACGTAGGAGAACAGCAAAGTTGGCCTTCGTGCGAATTACTTCTCGTGTCTGTGACAGTGGCGACAGTTTATGTAGATACGTACCTGCCGTTCCTGAAGCAGATTGATGTTGACCAACAGACCTCGAAAATGCCTAGAAGCCCACTACGGAGAATATCCGAGGCACTTTGGCACCTTTCTGCCCACTTTCTAGGTACATATACAAGCATTAAAATGTAACAGGATGTACGTAGGGGTACCAAAATGGCAAAAATTAATGTAATCCACAAAAAGTAAGGAGGGATGATAGCACAAAACAGTGAAGTTACAATCTCCCCAACGGAGATCATTTTCCATATATGTACGATAAAGATAGGTGGGGGGGAATTGTATATGTTCACACGAGTGCACTAACCCTGTTATACACAAAAGTGGTATCTAAAGTTAGTGATCTGAAACAGCAGTTGGTCTTTGGAAGATAATTATGCGATTTAATGTTCAGTCATGTGATCGACTTTGATGAGGGTCATATGAGTAGCACTAATGCTTTTATTACTTGTTTATGTCATTTTATTAAGCAGCAGGCTCATATGTGCATGTTTGAGCTGAAGTTTGCTGCCACAGAACAGAAATCAGTGACCTCACAGACACCTAACAAACTCAAGGTTACGGGATACCGTGTACTCATAACACACAAGTTACCTTTGTCCCTCCGTGCAGGAACTATAGCCAGAGACATGCAACAAAAACGATGTACAACAGCAATATGAGTACCTTCTAGCTGGTATGATCTTAGCGCCTGAGTACAACATGCCAACATAGGCAGTGGCATCAAAGTTCAGATTTTGCAATCTGAAAGGGTTAACAGGCCAGCTTGGCAGCATCCATGGAAAGTTTTCAACTGACTGGAGGGCAGCTCGGAGTGGGTTCGCTTCACTGCCGTTGGAAAAATGAGTGATGGTCATTCATACCACAAAGCCATTCGCGTTTCGCCCGATCAGGCAAGTACCTAGAACGCACAGTATCTCACAAACAGGATGCTTATCTGGGTAAAACGTTGAGCCGCCCTGCCGCTTCCTTCGTAGAATGAAGTCAAAGTCGCATACACATCGCAAGCGCACATCATGCATGCACAATAGCAAACTGTAACCTGCAACCTTAGGGACTGGGACCTGCTACCATGTAGATCAGAGACATTTTGTGTTGTATGTGAAAGTTTAATGTGCTCCACAGGAACTACGCATCGAAAATTGAATAATATTGTATAAAACCCAAACTGTGCCAGTGCGTAAAATTACAAAGCGCTTGCGGAATTGTCTTAGTGAACAGTGAACTCGATTTACAGCGGCAGGAAACGGAGTATCATTACACTCCTGGTATAGGAAAAATTGTGCCGCGTAATGTAATCTAAATAAATAATTAATTAAATAATCAAACCTCACAGCACGCAGGAAAGGTCTACAGAGATTCTGACTACACCATCGTGATCGCTATCATGCAGTGACACGACCACACAATAATTGTGGTGAAACTCACCTTGGTGGTGGAGATACAAGCGCTTTTGTCGTGCCGTCGGCCGCCATTGCTCGATCGTTCTCTTCGACGTTGGTTGCCAGTACAGTTATACGAAGGGCTCACAAAGATTCTGACCACGCAGCCGTAATCGCTGTTGTTCACTGACGCTTACATACCAAAACTCACCGTGCTGGCAAAGTTGTAAGTGCTGTTATAATTTCGTGTCTTCCCCTTGGTCGCCATTGCTAGCGATCGACTGAGCGTGGTTGCCACGTGGCATGTGCGCTAATTGGAACGAATTGCAACACTTAGCTTGCGCTACGTCGAGTCGCATCCGGGGTTGCAACGCGGCTACCAGGAGTGCGGTTGCCCCTCGTAATCATGTATATTTGTTTCTTAAAAAATGCTGCATTATATCATGGACACACAAATAGCATCAGGCTAATCTCAAGTGCACCCAGTACTAATTTAAATTTGTCACTCAATCTACATTTAGTTCTCAGTCATGAAGCCACACGACTTGGATCAACAGGAGTCCATGTTGCATTCCTGCAGTAGACTGTGAAACCAGGAACACCATCACGCACACTGTACTCGACCCGTCCACAACACGACACATCAACGTCACTGCCGCTGCCTTCTGAGTTGGATGAAGCATGCATTTTGGACTTTGGTCGGCATCGTCTCTTTCTCACAGGGGCACAGCCATCACTGCCACCCACTGTAAACTTCATACCAGGCACACTATCTTTCAATTCATAGGCCACAGAGTCACAGTCTGTTACATCTAGGTGACTTGATTCTGCATCACTAACTGCAACACTGGAGTCAAGGGACTCAACAAACTTTTGTTGGATCAAGCGAGCTGTCTTCACGCTGACTGACATCTGCGTTGGAATCAGGAGCAGGAGGGTGGGCCGACTTTTGACTGTTCACACTGAGATGATGGGTGGAGTATGCACTGACTGCTTACCACTGATTGCCGAGCTAGCACGACCATTAACAGGGTCAGTGAACAGTCTCTTGGGTCCGACAGGCTTAGGTCTTCTTCTCTTATGCCTTTCCCTCTTCGCAGAGGGCTTGACAGTTGCTGGTTTGGAGCTGGCTGAAAGAAACTGACAGAAAATCCACCACAGGATTATCTTGCTGTCCACTGAGCACTCTCCAGCTGCAGACTCTTGCCTTGCATGCAAATAGTGGAACAAAAAACTTCCTAAGCTTGGTGTAGGCGCTTTCAAGCACAGACACTATAGCTAGGATACTCCAACTTCCTTTAATTGCAGTCACTCATATGTTCGGTTGTAACTGCACATGCAGTCATTTTCATTGGCATCCACAATGAGCTGTGCTGCTGCAGCTGTATGTGTGTGTGTGCACAGTGAGTGTGTGCGTACCTGTGTTGTATGGGTAGGAAAAGAGAAAGCATGAATTTAAGCTGCATTTGCAACCACACTCACATTCAACATGGTAATACAAAATTGAGGGAGAGCATCCCCCCCTCCCCTCCAAATGAACAACTGGTTCCGTATTTCATGTGCTACCTGCAAGTTTGCTGAAAATTTTTGTTTCTTAATTTTGTACACCGTGCCATCAATCATTTGCACTTCTTATTTGTTCCCTGCACATCTCACTGAACAAATAGGATCAACGAGAAATGGCCCTCCATGCTGCTGACATGGCGCAAGAAAGAAATGAGAGATTGGCCTAACTCACAAAAACCTGGGTTGTGCATGTGTGCGTTTTTTGTGTTATACGTATTTTGTAGCCTGAGGTTGTGATATGCTCAATCACATTCTGATGACAGTCCTGTGCATGCATGCACACTCACTCAGGCTTGCCCCACAATGGTGAGTATTCTTCTACATTGTAGCTATACATACATTAGCCACCTGCATGATAGTTTGGACAGCCAAGTGGTTGTGGCCATTCAATATAGCCTCGTTCCCAGTCCCACGCCCAGCTTTCCGTCGCTGCTTAGTACGGTAAAGCGGGGAGGGCCTGGTACATCTTCTCACGTGAGTGACGTCAAGGGTAGAAAGGGGTAGAAAGACCGGAAGGAGGCGTGGGCATACGTGGGTCTCAGAACAGCAACAAGAGCGAAGGTACGAGGTAAAATACCACACGTATCTAGCTAGCGGGGGGCCACTGTCATACTCACCGAGCGTTGAACGTGTAGATGGTTGAATAACACGCGAAACGTAGCGTCTTCGTTCTGAAAATTTTGCCATTTATCGATTACGTCATGCTCACGTGAGAAGATGTACCAGGCCCTCCCCGCTTTACCGTACTAAGCAGCGACGGAAAGCTGGGCGTGGGACTGGGAACGAGGCTACATTCAATAAATACAAGTCAAGTAATTGTTATGCCAACTAGGAAATTACAGCAACCACACTGCACTCAAGATCAACTGTGGGTACGCTCATACAGCATTAACACCAAAGACAACAGTTTCAGAGGCTGAAAACCCACACCTTCCACCACATTGCAATATCTTTGTGTCAGATGGGTCCCACAATACAACAGTTGTGAGTCCATCCTGAACATGTTCAGGAAGAGGTGGAACCCACATACAAGAAGGAAAGAATACTGTGTTCCCTGCAGCAAAGAGTTCCCGAGCTACAAATGGCATTTCCTGGCAAACCAATATACGTAGCACCAACGGTTGCCTTGCTTGAGCTACAAGGGGGTAGAAAGACAGGAGGGTCGCAGAATCCTACAGAACTCAATCAGGTTTGGCAAGAATGGTATGACCACACACTCACAAGTAGGAAATCTAAGGAGCCATGATAGCGCCATGATCATGCTACAAATCATCCTTCAAGACCAAAAGATTAAATCAGCAAGAACACTTGGCACCTAGGCAAAATGCTGGACAGGTACTCAAGGAGTGTGCAATCAACCACAATGTGGACGTGGCGCATTTTGAGCACCACTCCACACCACAAACACCTTGATGTCATCGCAGAAAGAAGAAACTCCCTCAAGGTGAGATTTCCACACCTAGCCTCCCTTCACTTGTGTAATTGCCAACGAAAGGAAGTACCTGATTGAGACAGGGGAACTATCACGTGGCAAACCCTGTACACCATACACCATGACAAAATATACTGCTACAATTGTGGGTGATGTGGAGACCAAGCAAATCGAAATCTGTGTAGAAAAATACCATTGCATGAGAGAACCAGATGTGGCATGATCACTCGACAAGACACTACGCAATTTGGGTCATCTACGACCCTGCCATATTTCTGACGGCACAAGGGCATGCAGCTAAATCAGGTAAGAGTGTGCAAAATATCCAGGAGGTTATTGAGCAGCCTGTAATCTACATGATGGCACCTAGTAGTTCTTCCCCAGTTGATCAACTTGCTGAATGCCTTCAAGACTATCAGAAGGTCTATAGTTACTACCAATGGCCAACAATTTGAAAGGGGGACTCAGATTGAAGGGACTTACAAATGCGGATCATGTGGGTGCAGAGATAGGTAAATGGAGGACCTGGCCCATGCTCTCCAAAGCAAGTGGAGGTCACTCACAGACCTGCAATCATTAGTTCTAGCCGGAAAGTACGGACACTTGGACGGCTGAAGACCTTTGACAGTTTAAAGGTCAATGAATGGCGGCAAGAACTACAGGCAAAAGGGGGTGCAACACTGCTGGGAAACTGAAGCAACAAACGCAGGAATAGTTGGACTCTATCCTCAAAGGAGTGCCCACTGTACTTGTTTCCCACCCTCAGCAGTCACTAGCCAGCCACAATATGAAGTTTTGGCTCGTGAGCTGCTCCATGACCTTAAAAGTCATATCAGAAATTTGCTTGCCGAGATCTCCTATTTGTTGCCACCTCCTCTAAAGTTAGAGTGCACCAAAGTCATTGAAACCACACTGGGAAAGCAGAAAAGGAGTGGTGCACGCCTCAGGGTGGCCATCATAAATGTCTTTTTGAAGGTTCTAAGGCACCAAGACATCGATGTCATGGTCAAAGAGCTACTGGGAGCCTTAGTGAAGATACCTGAATTGCTTTATGCCAATGACACGAGCCCTACACCAAAAGCAGTTCTCCAGTTGTACAACATTACATGGCTCCATAATGAGCTCTGTTGTCACCTCATCTCTAATTAGCGCCAGAGAGCAAATCCTGGACCACATTAATGGTGTGTATCTCCATGGCGTTGTAGTCTCAGTACCAGCTTGTCTGCCTTCGTTCGACAAACGGCACATTTGCATAAGTCTAAATAGAGTCCCCTTTCATTTGCCCGAGGATCCTCCACACTCACCAGGCAATTTGCCTGAGGACCCTCCACAATCATCGGGGAATTTGCCCGAGGACCCTCCATACCCATCGGGCTATTTCCCTGACATATCAAAACACATGCATTCATTTTGTCAGATATTCTGCGTACAATATTTTACGTCATGACGTCATAACGACAAAATATTTTATCGGCCACTCCCGTTCTTTTTTTTTTACACAATGCAGCTGCTTGAAAAGACCGGGGATGGCAGAACGCGAACGACCGGGGATGGCAGAATGCGAACGAATGGAGAGACGTGCTCTGAGACATACCGAGCGTATAAACTACAGAAAGCTTTCAGATCTCAAGTTACCTAGAGCTAAAAAAGTCAAGAGTGATGACAGGCTGTACCCAGTGGAGGTTGTAGACAGAAAAGACCACAGAGTGAAGATCCATTATTTGGGCTACGACAGCAGCTATGATGAATGGCGTGAACAAGATGATGTAGTACCTCTTACATCCCCTGCTATTGCTGAAAATAGCCAAACATTGCTTCATCCGTTTTCTCTCTATGCTGAGTTGGGAATCAAGATAAAACAGGCTCTTACCTGTGGCCGAAAGGAGTCACCATCCATTCAAATTGACATGCCTTTTGATGTCTTAGTGTTCAACGGTGGTCTCAAGAATGCTGGTGTAGCATCAAGAAGGATACATGGAACTCAGCGATACAAGATAAACCATTTTCGTGATCTCAATCCCCTCATTGGACAACATTGGCATTTAGAGGGCTTAATACAAACGGTGACTATGGTTATGTTGTCCTGGAAACTGTTGAGTTTTACTTACACAGTCGTCGACAACTAGTGGAATACTTTCCACCAACATCAGCATCTGCGTCCATCACTGAGAAGAGTACTGACATAGGTTATGTATTAACATTTTGTTTTGTACGTGGATGTGGTACTCGATCCACCTTTGGCAAGACCATATAATATTTTATGAATACGCATAGTACGGTGTTCAACATGTATGTATAGCATGACTGTTCAATGAAGTTACATCAATAAACCAGATACCATGGGTGGGTGCATGCATGCATGGATGGATGTTTGCTGTATGGTCTTGACAGACCTCCACCCAGCTTTCTTACACATGGAAAGCTGCATGGAGGTCCACCCTCGTACACCAAATAATGGATCTTCACTCTGTGGTCATATCTGTCAACTGCAGTTGGTGTCAAGGTCTTGCAGGCGTGGTCTAGCAGGACAAGAACGTTTGTTGTGCCCCACACAGCTACAGAGGCTACACTTTTGAGGTCTTTTTTCTCTGCAATGTCCAGCATCTTCAAGCGTTTCAAGACGGTTCATTCTCTCCAACAGTTGCCGTAGCGCTTCATCCTCACGATGATTTGAGCCACGTTGAAAGTACTTGGTTGATAGGTCATTGAGTTTCTCAAGACCTTGTTGGGTAAACATTGTTATGTTTCCATGAAGGCGAATGAACTCAGGTACATGCATCGCAAAAGCATGTATATAAGGAGTTACATCTTTGGTTTGGTAAACTGATATGAACAATCTGACCCACGCTTTAGCACGTTCCTCAAGCTCTTCAGGATCGCAGTCAGGTTTCTTGAGCTTATTAATGAGGTGGAAAAATTCAGACCACAACTCCTTTAGTTCATGTCTTTTGGGATGTGCTGGAAACAATGTGGGAATGTCAATGCGTTCAAATAGTCTGACCTTTTCTGGCCCAGTTAAATCACGCCACTTCGATTCTTTGTCAATGAACCACCGAAAACGAATTTTGCAGGACTTATTCAGGAACTCCTCATACGATTTCATGTTAGTTGAATCTGGGGTAATGACACTTGTAGCTTTTTCTACTCCGTCAAGGAATCTTAAATCCCGAATCAACAAGTTGATAAGAACATCACCAATTCGAAGGAAGAGATGTAGTGAATCAATCACAACACGGTGGAGAGGTATAAAGGGAAAGACGGTGTTCGACTACAATTAAATTTCTGCTTATTAGATTTGGGTAATTTTGATTTCTGTGCAATCTCTTCAATAGTTCTGGCTCCTTTCTTTGAATCTGTGATGGACCATTCACAACTCATGTTCCACCGTTCAGATTTAGGGCACTTGCACCATATGCACGAATATTGTGAAGTAGCAGAGTCTAGGCCACATACCATTGCTAAAAACTTCCAATCCCAAGATATAGTTCAGTGTCGTATTTGACTCCGTTGATCTCCACACTTTTCAAATCACTTGCTTCATCACGACTAACCTCGGCTTCATTGACTGTAAAATTCCATACAGATTCTGGTCCTTCATTCCATCTACGTAGCTGTTCTGGACGTTTTTTCCCACCTAGCTTTGAGAGTGCCTTTCCCATTCTCCACAACTTTGACTTGAATGTTGTGCGGATTGAGTTGCTAATATCAATTGGTATTGCATAGTGGCAAAACACTTTGGTAATGACACGCTCAAGGGAAAGTTGAACAGAGGTAAGTTCCTTTGAGGACACAGTCGCATCTTTGTCTTTACTGAGATCAAAAGTTGGGTGTCCATTTTTTCCAGGGTGGGAAATATTCCAGAGGAAGAAGTTGAATGAAAAGAGCAAAACACTAGTCACAGAGCTAGTCATCTCGAATATAATACATGGCTTTCACGGTGACCGCGGTATCGTAGGGAGATCTATATAGGGCTGTGCCACTCATACGGCAAAAAACTGCTAAAGCTGTGTAATGTACCTACCGTATAGCGGGAAGTTCCCGCTGTCTGGTAGCTACATTACACAGCTTTAGCAAACTGTGGTTACTTAGCTAGTACAAGCACACGCTCATTGACACTTACTTGTTCACGGGATACACTTCACTCATGTCAATTCGAATGGATGGTGACTCCTTTCGGCCACAGGTAAGAGCCTTTTAATTCCCAACTCAGCATAGAGAGAAAACGGATGAAGCAATGTTTGGCTACTTTCAGCAATAGCAGGGGATGTAAGAGGTACTACATCATCTTGTTCACACCATTCATCATAGCTGCTGTCGTAACTCACGGCAAAACTCCAAAAGTGCACCCGCAAAAAGTTTTCAAAACTGTTGATGCTGGATACCAAACAGCTGCCCAAGTCTTTTTCTATTTAATGCCGGCCGAACCTTGGGGGAATTCCCTTAAGCACAGCCGCTGGCAAAGTTTAAATTGAAGGGTTACACCCATTGTGTATGCAATTCTGCGTGTAGTCATACTAGGAATGTCATGACATTGCATTATAAATTGCGGTGTGTTTTCGTCGTCACAGCTAGCTTCATGTAGCTAGCATCATTAGACAGCAGAGGTTCTCCTGCAGTAGAAAATGGCCAAACTAAGATAATATTGTGCCTACAGCAACTTTTATGAAGGTAAGTTTAAGTTTTTTGTGGGTTACTTCCATAGACCACCGTGCACCATACACAGTCAGTCTTGTAAAGTTGTAAACCCCTTGTAATTGTAATGTACAGTAAACAAGTCAAATGTTTCAATATGGGACCCTCCACACTCATCGGGGGCTACAATAGAGTACATATCAAGCGCCACCACGTATCAAGCACCCACAAGTGACTATTTTCAGGAGGAAACAAGTTTGGAAAACACATGTAAATGTTAGAGTCTAAAGCAGCAACTCTGATTTGCAAGGCAATGGCACATTTGCATAAGTCTAAATAGAGCTCACCAATAAGTTATCTCTTTGAGGGGGCTGGAAATCTGTTTTTTTGACACATCTAGGCCTATAATTAAGACTGAAGGCAAGCATAAGAGTCTTGAAATCGGCCTTCACAAAAAGCACGGGAAATTCCCTAGCCAGAAATAACACGACTACACCACACTCCGTAAGAAGCTAGACTATATAGCTATGTAAGGAAACTTGGTTGTCTGTGGCATACAATTGAGCTGTAATCTTTTGGGGATTTTTTTCTTTTGACTATCCTTTCACCTGGTTGCCTTGCCTTTTGCTGGTACGTATGATACTCTTTTGGTAGTTCAGTAAGCCTAAATCAGGCTGCATGAGTACACATTACATTGAACACGAAGTTTTAACATTAAAGGCACAGACAATATACACCTAGACTTCATTGGCATAAACACTCACCCACTTGCAACTTTTACTGTGTCCACATTTGCTTCACTGTGTCCACGTTAGCTTCACTGTGTCCGGTCCACGTGTCCAGGGCCTAGCCATGCCATTGACGAGACTGGCACCCCTCCGACTAGAACAAGCATTCAGTAAACGACGCTACAAGCTACAAGATAAGAGCAGGAGCGGATGAGCCACCGAAGGCGGTGAAGGAGCGTGTAACTTCAGTGCCATGTAAATACAAATTAGTTACGTACTTCCGCGTTTGAAAATAGATCGGGTACGTCATAAGTTTTCTGGGGGCAGTTGTGCAAGCCTTCAGGGGCGTCCTGACACTCGCTGGTTCCTTGCCTGTTTCGCTCTTGCAAACTTCAGCACGGTCATGCTCCGTATGATAGCGCATCTCATGGGAGAATCCTTCACCTGGCGCATAGAAAGTTGCGGGGAGATACTTCCTGAAGGCTACAAGCTGAAGTTTCCTTCTAGCACGACCTTCGGATCGGCGTGGAGTTCCTTCTTCAAACCGAACTCGTTTCGCTTGAGGTGTACGCTTCGCCATTGCGGCTGGCTCTGTCAAAGCAATGCTGTACTAAGCTAAGTATGAGTCACGTGCACTGTATGGCGTCACGCAACATCTAAATGAGCTTCCGCTTTCCAAATATGGAAGTCATTACTACTACAGATTTGTATTTACATGGCACTCACGGGTATTCGCGAGTTACACGCTCCTTCGCCGCCTTCGGTGGCTCATGCGCTCCTGATAAGAGTAAACTACTAATTTGCTACGTAAAGAAAATTCTTTCCGCATGCTATGCGTGTGACTACCACAACATTTTGCAAACACCCATCCACAAACAATTCTATTATCGTCTATGAATAACTTTTTATTGTGGTTACTACACGTGCCATGCACAGCTAGTAACAGAGGAGGTTGGCCACCCCATACATCACAAGTAATTCTTTTCAACATGTGACAAGTGAACAGGTATTACAAATTATTGCAAATAGCCCTACGAATAGAAGATGGGGCTGCTATGGAGTGTTCCCAGTTGGCAATCGTTGAACACACTACGTTTCGATAAACACTCCCTTCCCTCATAAGCTCCTGATAGTGTACATGTACAATCAAGCACACAAACACAGGACATTTATTTCCTAGTTGCCATGGCTGCATAGGCCACCCCAACATCAATGTGACAGATACAGGTAAGTAATGACATTGGATGTTTGAGGATTTCAGTATGAGACCCCATAGCTAGAGTACTGGAAATGTGTTACAAACTCACTTGTGTTCGAAGTCGGAGAGGAAGTTTTGGTATAGCTACAACAGGCAGACATATAAATGAACTCAGAGTTCAAGATTTTTCATTGATTGTGCTATCCATGGGTAAGAGCAAGCGAGAAATCTTCACAGAGATTTCCCACATAGGGCTAGAGGCTCATGGTATTTTCAAGACAACATACAGTACCGCTTTGTACATGGCAGCATCCTTACTGTCCATCCCTCCACCCCACATGCATAGACGCCACTTGTACATGGTAGCATCCTTACTGTCCATCCTCCACCCCACATGCATAGACGTCACTTGTTTTTCCCAGTCCTTCTTCCCAACACTAACTCAGAAGTGCATGACCAGACTCTAGCAGTACAACAGGCAGGCAATGCAGCTTGATACAGTACACGTACTTCGGCACATACAATACATGTCATGTGTTGTCAACCGATTGAAAACCTGATCGGTTTACAAACGGGCCCCCACTTTACAAACGGGTCATCCGGTTTGTAAATCGGCTGGCCTGCTTTCGATAAACACATGGAAGAATGTCCCATTTAAAAACTGGGCTGAATGGTTTATTAACTGGCCAACCCATTTATAAACTGGCCAACAAGGTGAAGGGTTTATAAACTGGCTAAACGGTTTACAAGCAGGATGAATGGTTTAAAAACTGGCTGAAGGGTTTACAAGAAGGATAAACGGTTTATAAGCTGGCCAAACAGTTTGCAAGCAGGACGACCGGATTACAAGATTGACAGTACAACAAAGCTGAATGGCTTGGGGGTTCATATGCACCAAGTCAACACTGATACACACCATATACCTCACCTCGAGAAGACCTCAAGACCTTCAAACAGCATCAGGTGTCCAGTGAGCTGATGCCATAGCCTGTGCAAAAGATATTATCATAACTTATAAATGACTTGAGTGCAACAAATAGGAATGATAGTCAGGGCTTCATCTAGGACTAAATGTTTGGTGGGAAGCTCTGTAGCCCCCCCCCCCCCCCCCCCCCTCTTCTAGTAGACTAGGTGTCTGAGGAAACACAAATTTGCCAGCATGGTGAGTTTGACGACAACAACAGCAATCACGGCTGTGTGGTCAAAATCTTTGTGGGGCAACCAATGGCGAAGAGAGCGATCGAGCAATGGCAGCCGACAGCACAACAAAAGCGCTTGTATCTCCACCACCAAGGTGAGTTTCATCACAATCAGTCATCATTGCATGTTAGCAATCACGGCAGTGTAGTCAGAATCTTTGTAGGTCATGCATTCTGAACGTTCATTCATTATTTATTTGTGCGGCACAATTTTCCCCCTACCATGAGTAACATGAAAAATGCGGAAGGCCTGGTATTATTCATCACGTGCTTTATGTGAAGTGGACGTAGGGGATGATAAACAGCCTTCAGCCAAGTTCAGGACCTGCTGAAACGACTATGCCCCCCCCCCCCCCACGTCCACCCTTGCGTCCACCTGACGTCACTCACGTGATGAATGATACCAGGCCTTCCGGGTTTTTCGCCGCCTTTCCACATCCGTGTATTATTGTCAACGGAAACCGATCAATGAGCTCTCACCACAGATCAATGAGCTAGCACTAACCAGCAAAACTAGCTGTAACATGCAAACTAGCTGTAAAATGCAAACTAGTTGTAATAATTTTAACACGAGGTTCAGCACGTGCCTACAGTCACGTGATATATCAATTTTCGCATTTAGCTGACAATTATAGTCTCGCTTGACCTATCGCGATATCGATATATCGTTGCAGCTCTACTATACATCCCTACCTTACAAATCCACCCTATCTTGTTTCTTAATTCTTGCTATCCCTACATCTCCATATAGATTTATGCTGAAGTGCCCATGCAGACAGTCAGTGCTGGATGCGTAGGTATGTGGTATCACATTCGCAAAGTGCATGTGCAATTGCAGCAACCATTACAGCAACTGGCTCCTCACTCTTAACCCTATACCTGAATATAGTACATTGTATCTGTCAAAACCATTATTACATTCATCCTGTAGTATATGTGCTAATGTGTTACTGTGTAGGCACTGATGTGCTACTTTGTCACTATGTATTTGTTCTTGTAAGGCTTATGTGTGATTTCGGTTTTGTATTTAAGCAGTCTTGTATTTCTTGTGAGTGAGAATTAGAATTTGAGTGTTCCGTAAAAGCGTGCAAGTACAAGTATACAATAAATTTGGCGACAAGGACAAAACTCCCCGTGGCTAGGTTGAGCTAGCGCGGGTGAGCGAGGGCGAGCGACCGAGCGGGCAAGCGAACGATGGACAACGGATGGTGCAGGTGCTGCAGGCCAGGCGGAGCGGACCGGCTCCCCCGCCAAGAGACGGTGCTGCAGACCACTGGTGGTGGATCCGGGATTCTCCACCAAGAGATGGGTCCGTATATTACGCGGCTCAAGGATGCCATCGACGTCGGACGAAACTCTAATCCAGTGAGCACAGACCAGGTGGTGCGGACCCAGGCTCCCCCACCAAGACCGTGGGTGCTGTGCGAAATTCGGAGTCAGAGCTTCAAGCGCAGACCAGGCGGTGAGGACCAGCTCCCCCGCCATTGGACGGTGCTGCGGCCCATCGGATGGTGCGGCGAGAAGGCCAGACTTCCGCGCAGGAAGAGAGGTGGTGACTGGGAGGTCCTGACAGTGGAGTGCCAGGGACCGCGCCCACGGGGTGAGGATACCCCGACAAGCAGTGACAGCCCACGAAGGGGCTACACGACTGAGAGGTCCTGGGTTGAGCCAGAGACCGGTGTCCGCCGCGACGTGGAGGTCGTGAGTGGGTTGGCGAGTGAGAGCCAGGATCCGAGAGAGGGGACCGCGCGGCCAGCGAGGGCCGACATGCTTGGAGCATGCACACGACAAGCGTCGCTGGATTGGCGAACAAATTTATTCAGAGACGGAGACGCGATCGCGAGGCACGATCGATCGAGACCGACCGACATGATCGAGACCGACTGATCAAGAGCAAGTACACAAGAGAAAGAGCTTGAGACTGACACAGTTGAGCTACAATCTAAGGGGGGAGGAATGTAGTATATGTGCTAATGTGTTACTGTGTAGGCACTAATGTGCTACTTTGTCACTATGTATTTGTTCTTGTAAGGCTTATGTGTAATTTTGGTTTTGTATTTAAGCAGTCTTGTATTTCTTGTGAGTGAGAATTAGAATTTGAGTGTTCCGTAAAAGCGTGCAAGTACAAGTATACAACACATCCATGCACGCGCTGCAATAAAGGAGACTTATCTGAGGTCTGGCAGAGTGGAAAGGGACGAATGAAGCTAGAACGCAGCGCGAAAATGTCAGTAGCCATAACAATAGCTACAAGTACTTGCAAGATACACAGAGGAGAAAGATGCAGACAGCTACGTACTACTTTAGAAAGAACTGGCTTTACTGTGGTATCCTTATTAAAGCTCACCAGAGACCGATTTCTAGCCACTTGGAACCGAGCATTCCCTTACTACATGTATTCTGCAAATTGAGAGTATATCAATGCACAGGCAATGCCCAGGTACGTAGGCCCAACTCTGCAGACAGCAATGAGGTTGAAATACTTCGTTGAGAAATACTTCATGGTTATAACAAGGGGTGGTCACGCCAAAAAGCGCCATATTTAGAGCTGCGACCGGCGATTGTGACCCCGTATACGGTGGATGTAGGTGTGGCTTACCATATTTCTACGTATACTATCAAAAAGTCACACAGTCACAGTGGATTTTTGTGACAGTCACAGGGTCACGGGCAGTTTAGCAGCGCGGTCACGCGGTCACTGGCAATTTTTGGACGGTCACAGATTGTGACCCCGGTCGCAGCTCTAAGTATGGCGCATATATGGAGTGACCACCCCTTGTTATCACCTCTCCTTGTTATAAGTACCCCTTGTAATCAGCACCGCTCAAATGAAACAGAAGTGCCGGTACTTATGCTCTAGGAAACAGTGGTACCTCAGACGACTGGGTTAAATGCGGCCAGTGATACCACATGGTTGCATGTGGTGGAGAACGTCAAGTGGCTTGAGTTACATGGTCACAGACTGAGATGAGAAAAGTGCTATTTCAGGTGGCCATTAAAGAAACTCACTCCAGGCCTGTTTTGATAGAACACTGCATGGTCTATCAAAACAGGTCTCTTGTGTACATGTATTCCTGTAAAACACTCAACTATGTGGTCAGATGAACCACAGCCAGGAAGGTAAGAAATGTTTGCTTCATATGGTCAAGGGCGCATCGAGCCGCTGAAGGCGGTGAGAGGGCATGCAACTTCCTATAGCGCACGTGAAATATGGTATGGTTACGGACGTTCGACAGAATTTCGGCATAGAAACGCCTGCCAAGCTAAGAAAGACGATCTCTAGCCCAAGCACTTCTTCTAGTCCGAGTAGCTGCCTCTCCTACCAGTGTAGCAGGCCAGAAAGTATCGCTGGATGCAAGCCCAACATTCGCCGCTCTTGACAACAGCTCGACGTTTGCTATTGCGTAAGTTGGAGGGAGGGAATTATAGTGGGCTCACGCGGTGCTGCTGTGGAGCTAGATAGCTAGGTCCTCGTCAAAGACGAACGCTGCAGACGGAATGCCAGCCATCTCGAAGAGCAGTAAGTGACCACATAAGCATAAGGGGCACACGTCTACGGATCACGTGCTTATACAGTCAAAACTTGAATTCTATATTCAGCATTTTGCCGTCTATGAACGTTGCATGCCCTCTTGCTGCCTTCGGCGGCTCGATGCGCCTTTGATATACTCCTATAACCAGGTCTAAGATCACCTCACCTCTGGTACATGTAGGTCTTGTCACCAGTTGGAGCAGACCTCTAGATCACAAAACTCTCGTATAGTTAGCTCTACCTCCAGCATCAGTTGTGGTTGATTTCAGCCATTCTTCCTCATGTGCAATGAAGTTGCCAACTATCAGAGCTTGCTGTTTAACATCCCCATAGAGGAGTTCCAGTTGCTCTGTCAGTGGTATCTGGAGCGGAGGGCTGGGTATACACACAGACCAGAGTCATAGGGCAAGCAGTGCTACTGCCAGGAATGGCTACTGCACATAATCAGCTTTCTCCCGAACATAGTATTTCTCTGCGGGGTAGTTGTCACATAGTCCCTGGCCATGATGATGACCCTTCCACCACGTTTAGTTCGGTCGGCCCTTGCCTTGACCACATATAATCCTGGTGGGGCAATACCGTTATCAGGGTCTGCATCGAGGTGAGCCTCCGCAAGACACAGCTTCTACTTAGCCGCCATGACACCCAGCTCACCAAATCCCTATTGAAGGCTTTGGATGTTTGAGACCAACACAATAAGTTCGTTACCAGGACTGGTCTGTGCTCCTCGTTCGGCACCTTCTCCTCACCAGCAGGCCAGGGGTGTCGCTAGGATCAAGTAAAAGAGGAGCTATAAGGTGTGGCTTCAGTAGCCATCATGTGATCATGGCTTAAAATGTTCTTAGAAGCTACGAAGGGGGGTCATGAACCAACAATGAAGTCCTCATGAGCTGTTTTTCATTCGCCGATTGATTGGTGACACAACCCACAAAAATTAATCGCATTCACCACAATATTTCGTTGGCCATCCTATATTCCAGATGAGAACAGTGTTAGTGAACTCACTCAAACTAACAGACGCTCTCCACTGGGTGCACGGGGAGGATGGCTGGGCATGAGACTACGTATGGGTACCTTGAATAAATATTATACTGTGGCCCTCATCAGTGAGAAATCACTGACGAGGGCCACTGTATAGTGGTCGAAACATCTGTTTGAAATATTTATTTGGTGATCGAGCTAATACACTGGGCAGACTGTGTACCACTATACAGACATGCCCATTGGAGTGTCTCACGACGGACAGTGAGTAAACAGCATGAATTCAGTAACATATGGCAGAACTTCCCATTGAACTGGGTTGACAAAATGACCTACGTCCCTGCCCCCTCTCCAGATGAGACCACAGCATGATAAGACCATAGGGTCGAAACCGTGATAAGACTCTGAGTCATCAATAAGCTACCTCAGTCAATGACCAACAGGCCCTAGACCCTTGACCTATGACCTTGAAGACCAATCATGAGTGTTTGCTACAGCCATAAGACCAATAACATGTACACCATAACTTTATACAGTATTAGCCTCGTACCCAGGACTCGCCGTGCCCGAAAAAGAAAGGGGCTGGCATATGTCACCGTTAGCGCATGCACGTAACTACCTAGGCCAAGAGGAAGGGGGAGGGGCATGTGACGCACGACATGGCCATGTGCCGATGCTGTGACGCTCTACCAAAACGAGATCGCATATCACCAGAACTACACGACAACTAGCGCTATACTGCCCTGGATTGCTAGCAATTCTTACTAACTTACAGTCTATGACCAACGGTAATCCTTCATAGTCGGTGAGCGGTGTAAAATCGTCTTTCTTTGAGCAAACAGTTGAAATGGAAGCTACATGTTCTGGCTGGAGACACAGACAAAAGTACTTAGCCACTGAAGGTCCAAGGAGAGCACTCAATCATTGCTCAGGAAAGCTGCACAGACCATAGAGCAGTAGCACACGATTTAGACTTTGTGGTTGCACGGATGTAACACGGTAGTCCACGATTTTCCCAAGTGCATGCGCAAACCAGGCCCTTCCTTTCCCGAGTGGGGCGGGACCTGGGTACGAGGCTAATACAGTATGAGACTACAAGGTATCACTAAGGATGGTCTGGGTTGGTCACTCCCTCAACTCTATAACCACGACCGCTGGACAAAACCTAGCCTCGAACCCAGGCGCGGAGGAGGGGGAGAGAGCACCTAGCATCCACTGTTTGTGCATGCGCTCAATTATTACATAAAACCACGTGGATTTATGCAGATGACTTCGCAAAACTTTCCACGCGTGAACAATGACGTCTATACCACACAACAAAACCACAAAGACATGATCGCAGCTTTCACTAGTACTCTCACGCTTGGAACTTGGTCTGTCATCATGAGTCTATAAGGACTACGATGTCATCACGGGCAAGCTTCACATCAAATACGAACAGTATAACACATTGCGTAGCCAGAGAGTCTCTTTGCATGCCCTCTGCTCGGGTTCGAGCGTCATCACTGCACATCCAAGTCGCTGGAGGTACGAAACAGCCTGGTCTAGGTCTTGCATAAAGTCGCCATTATTGACAGAATACGATCATGATACGCGGATAGTCACAGCTGCAAGCTGGGTCAAGAAGTTCCGAAATTAAGTGCATGTGCAAACAGTGGATACCAGGCGCTCTCTCCCCCTCCTCTGCACCTGGATTTGAGGTTAGACAAAACCTTGACCACTGACTATGGCACACTTTGACCTTTGACCTGTATTTGTATGAGGATGCGTAGAGACTCCACTGCCTCAGTATACAGGCTCAAAGGTGCGGTCACCACTGTCTGCGACTGTAGCGTATATAAGACCATTGCATTTGCATCACTTTTCCGTGCCATTTCTGCACACTAACATTCATGCCACCATCTTGGCGTATCATAATCTATAATGTTTTACTGGCAGCATATGCAGTATCGATCAACACATGCCCTCCATCGCTGCATGGTAAGCATTTACACAACTTGCACCAGCCTACATAGCAATCCCATATTGCCACATACTAGAAGCAGGGATCATGTGCAATCACCAAGATCGCTATAGTAGATGCTATCTCCAGGTACACCAACATGGCGACAGTTTTCGATCTTCGTTTGTATTTTGAAATGATGATGTCAGCTGCAGTGGGTCTATTGGAGTCACCCCCCCCCCCCCCCCCCCCCCCCCCCCCCCCCCGTGGTTGGACATTATTACAATTCGCTACTCAAAAAGGCTAGCAAAGTTGTCACTGTGGCCTTCAGAACCACACACATACATAATAATGAATAATGGCCGATGACCCGTACCAAGTGGCTGATGGGAAACAATGAATCAACTTGGCTTGGCCTACTGTCTACATGGGGGCATTCCCTCCAGGTGCCTATGACATTTTGAGACCGACACTGCTACTACACTCAGAATAAATACATACCTCTTGGAGACTGGTCCACTGTTGAGCAATTAAGCTTTACTTCACTGGCTTCAGACATCTTATCCCTCGGCATAACGATGTACATGTACTCTGCGTTCACTCACTCACTCACGATCGCAGATACATATAGATAGATGAGATAGATGGCTAAACTGTACCTCGACGATCGATCGGAGACTTCATCATCACACACGTACACGTCAGCCAACACATCAACGCTCGCGTTCCAATTTCATGGTATGGGAATGCAGCTGGTCCGGGAATGCGACTCTGGATCTAGTTTTCCCTTCCAACTTTTGCCCCACCCCCCATTTTGGTGCGATCGGCAAGGAATGAGTTATCCAGTAGTGAACGTCTGCGCAAGAGCACCGTAAGAGCCCACCAGGGGTAGGTGTTTTGTTGTTCAGCTTCAGTAATTTTGTAACCGTCTGACTAATCTCTGGGGGCAGACCATAGATAATAGTAGACCCGCCGGACCAAGTGGGTCTGGCGGTCACTGACCGCCAGACCCACTTGGTCTTGCCCCTCGAGACTGCATTGAGAAACGGAGGGTTTAGGTACAAGTATTGTACGTGTGCAACAGAGGAGTAATCTCTGTCTTCTCAAGCCAGTGTGGTGAACCCCCACTCGTGTAATGTATTACTATTATAAACGAAGGTGACTCTGAGAGTGAGGTGTTTCAATTAATCAGTATTGTGCAAGGGGGTGACACTCCCATACACATTGTAGTCAGAGCTGCGGCCGGGTTTATCAGCGAATCTTGACTGCGTATACTAAGGAAAGGCTGCAGTCGCTACGCATTCGTCCGTATACTATTGGCGGTCAAGCGGTCAAGAGTCTTTTTGCGATGCGGTCAAGCGGTCAAGCAGCAAGCGAAAATGACGGTCAAGATTTCTTGACCCCGGTCACAGCTCTGACTACGGCGTCAATGGGAGTGTCACCCCCTTGATTGCATGAGCCAGTTATGGCCATCACATGGATACACAGTGAGATATATTATGCTGTAGGTGAGCATATAACTTAAAAATGAGTTGACTTGATGGAAAGTGATGACTGTTAGACTGTTAGGGGGCTCAAGGGGAGAATTGTACGGGGTTTGGAATTAGAACACTAGCTCCTTCCACCATCTCAGTACTTCCGCCAATATCAAATTAATCGTCAATCTTCTCCGCTACCATCCCTTCCGAGCATACAACCCTTCTACCAGGACTGTGCATATGTATTTACATGCAGCTGGTGGTGCATGCAGGTGTGCCCAACAACCATACAATGTACAGCCATAATATGTGTGAGAACATACTAATCAATGAAATCTGCATAACTAATGAAAGAGAGTCCCAGCAGCACTTGACCACAACTTAAGAGACTGTGTGAACCGTTGAAAGGGTTTGTGTTCTACAAACGCTTTGGGTAAGAGGAAGTTTGTATTTGCGATGACCCAACAATGAAGCACACCTGTGTATTGCACATTGTAATTCTTTTCAATTTCCTCATTAGCCTGGCCACAATCAAGCTTGTATAATTAAGTGAGATATTGCATGGTAGTTGTACCGTGGTTGCATGGTAACAGTAATGATGGTTGTAAATGCATTATGCAATTTACAGTAGTTGGGCAACATAGAGGCTGAACGAACATAAATAGTCATATTGTATACAAATCAATTTTGATTACCTGTTCTAGCCTGCAATTAATGTCTTTTCCTCCATGTATGGAAATCTGGTTGAGAGCTACAATTTTCTCTCTGATTCTGTAGGTGTTATGACTTCATGGATAGCGGCTACACTGAGAAGTAGTACCATCCCTATGCGTATTTACTTTCATGATTACAGAACTGACTACACTAACGTCATTTCACTATGGCCAAGAAGCAACGTTCTCTCCAGTGTGATAGATATATGTCTTCTGGTATGCCAGTGGCAACTTCAAGCATAGCTCCATCAGCTGTGTCCCCACCTTTCAAAACTTGCTCAAAATGCAGAAGTCTTTTCAAGAACGACGGTAACATGTCGATTCACACAACTTTGGCCTACAGCAGGTGTAGATGCCACAGGTATTTCAAGTTCAGTCTACAGCAACGACAGCTTGGCTTATCGCATGGAATGTGGTTGGATAGTCAAGGTACAATCAGTGCTACAGCAGATAGAGGAATGCATCAATTTGAAAATGGGAAAGGTCATGGCTGCAAACAACGTTCCAAATACATCACTGCAGTACACAGTAGCAATGACAGAGAACCCCCACATTGTACTGAATTGCCCCCAATTACACTCTCTCAGAAATCTGTTAGCAGCAGGTGTGAACCTGATAACAATAACAGGTCGGCTGAGAAAGCTCTGCTGCATGGCAATTCACATGAGACTTCAACATCAAAGCTACCACTCCTTGCATGGTGAGTACTAAGTGTGCATGATAGGTAGTTGCATGGTGTCTAATCTGGTCCAGGACTGGATTATAGCCAGAACATTTGATGGGAAACTGAATTCCAACCTGTGTAGGTAATCCAAAAGTTATATGATGAGGCTTGACTAGACTACACACATCTGGTGAATGACATAAGTCCCAGAACCCTGCAAGGCAAATGAGTGAATCCCAGCTAAACAGGTGCCATTGTTCATCATGACATCTAGTCCTCTTCATGGCTATTTTTGTTGCCATCGAAGAGGAAAATGGTAACTACATATGAAGGGCTCAGTGGAAAAAGGGGACAAGAGGTTTTTACCAACTCTAAAGGTCAAAGGTCAACCATATGGCCATGTGTTTTCTGAATCAATTAAGGCTGGATCTTAACAGTCCATCCTTTCAACTATTGAAATTCAACCTTAATGTCTTGTTACACTGCGAAAACACAAAGTTGACCTTTGACCTTTAGGGATGGTCAAAAGTGCTTAT
Organism: Axinella damicornis; assembly: GCA_963931865.1. NCBI lineage: Eukaryota > Metazoa > Porifera > Demospongiae > Axinellida > Axinellidae > Axinella > Axinella damicornis. Next base: position 8,268,670 of record OZ007514.1, on the reverse strand, counting down.
CCCCTTTTTCCACTGAGCCCTTCATATACAAGCCAGCCCACATACAATTTAGCATGCATGTTTGGTCATCCTGGCTTTAATGTTTGCTACCTCACAGTACACTGGTATATTAATGTATTTTATACATGGGTCGATATGAATTCATAGAATCCATATACGTACCAAGGCAAGCATGCATGGAGGTGAGAGCTGCAGAGGATTAATCATGTCTGGGAGCTGTGTAATTAGGTGGAATACGTAGCTGCTGAAGCTGACTTCTGGGAGGAGCGGTGGTTGGCCTGCAAACTAAGCATCTTTTCATTCTATCATCACATTCTGGAAGCAGTCACACGCATGACCTATACTATACGTGCACTCACTTGAGCAGGATTGGCCCGACATTATGGGTAAAATTATGATGTCAATCCGAAAGTCATTAGCTGATTGAAGGGATTCTGTTTCAGTTTCAACCCATAATTACGTTGTGGTCTAGACTCCATGGTAAGTAGCAGTGTGTAATATTGTTTCCTTTTGTTGCTGCCCCATTTTTTCTCATTGTATTGCTTGCTGTACACAGGGCGTTACTGAAAACCAGCCCACTGATGTAGCAACCCTTTTACAATAATTATAATACATGCACTGCTCTATTGATCACATGTCCTTCACTATGCCGCATGGCAGTGACAATTGACTTGAAATTCCTGCTGCAACCTAGCTCCTGGAAGCTTTGGAAGGTAGAACCATGCATGAGGTTCAAATTGAATCATCAATAGACAGTACCATGTGGGCCCAAGGTAAAATTCAAGATTTTGGCTCATTTAGGTTTTAACGTAATGCATGCAGAGACTTTTTTCTAACTACATTTCTGGACTACAGTATGTACAACATAATACCTTCTGTGGTGAATGTATGGAAGCAGTGAGTTGAGAACTGCACTGCAACTTATTCCTTGTATATTACTGCCGATTGAGTGATCTATTTACCAACCACATTAAGAACAGTGGGCATGGTCATAAGCTTCACAGCTGTGTCTTTAACAGTGAACTACTACCAGAATTTTTGGCAAATCTTAACACCATAGTGTGTGCATGATGTAACGCATTTTTGTGGGCTCGAAGCGAACTCGCAGTTCAGTAACGCACAGAACCGCATGTTATCTGTGAAGATTTGAATGGGTGGTTATAGTCCTTTATGACTTCTCTATACACAGTTCATCCCTTGTGTCACATCATGTTGTGCAACCTTCTCAGCCAGATGTTACCAGAACGCAGAGCACAGCGAGTTCATCCCTTGTGTCACGTCATGTTGTGCAATCTTCTCAGTCCGATATCACGAGAACGCAGTGCACAGCAATGAGAAAGAGTTCTGTGCTACAACAAACTACAACATACTCTAGACGGAAAATCCGGGAGGTGAGATTATCCACTTTGATGTACCAGTTACCAGCCAGTTTTACTACTCATGGAATCTGGTATATCTACTCTGGCTTATGCCAAAGTATGAAAGTACGTATACACATAATCAGGTCAAATCTCAATTATCCTTTCCTTTTCTCCCCTTGTTAGCTGGGTGATATCATCTGGTGTATACCACACTCCACACAACAGGCACTGCAGGCCAAATTCAAGTCCCTGGACAGGAATGGAGATGGGTTTGTATAATATTATATGTAATTATGACGATTAATTTTTGTCAAGGGAAGAATAATATTAGATTCTGTTTGCTAAACCTCATTCCCAAGTTGACTATACACACTGGTTATTTGGTCACACTATAGGCACTTGACATTCAGTGAATTCCTTCAAGGTCTGCCACACTGCAGTGAGGGTTCCATGTCAAGTAGCATTCAAGGCATGCTAAAAGAGGTATGTAATATGTGTCTGTATGTGTGTATTGGTAACCTTAACCTTTCTATGTATGTGCATGCAGTGCTCTGAGCAATGGGTTGAAACATGTCAAATTATCTGTCCCTTAACGATCTAGCCACTTCTCTCCTCGCTCCGCCTTTTTTATTGATAGTCCCAACTTGACAACTTGAATGAATCTTCTCTGGCAAATGAAATTGTTGATACCATAAATCAGGGTATGGATCTATGTACACCTCTTCTGGGATGGGGCCAGGTTGGTATGTATGTGGTCCAGAATCCGGAGAAACCTGTAGGGCAGTTCTTATATTTACTGCTGATAGAGCAGCTCTGTCATGCTAGAAGAGCACATAAGTACCTAAATAATTTGTTGTTTGTGGTTGGTAATTACCTCTTCAGAGTGGTCTGCACACAAGATGCTGCTGCAGTGTAGACAGATTTCACGTTTTTCTTACATGCTAGAGATTTTGCCTGCAGTTTTACTTGTTTACTTGAGAAAACCAGTGTCAGTGACTCATCCAGTTTACGTTCATGCTCTATCCACAGTATACCACCCCTTCCTATCATTCTAGTGTGATGATGAGAGCATGAATGAACAGCTTATTACCGCCAAGCACCTTAGCACAAGGCAACTAATTGTACAGGGTAGTCACATCACTTTTGTCTATAGTACATATTATCTGTCACAATTTAATTGCACGCAGGTGGGAAGTACGTATACGTATGTGTAGTCTTGTTCCCAGGCCTTCTATACACTCCACTTTTTGATCGCTTACAGTATGCAAAAAATGAAGCCGCCGCTAAGCTGTCCCCACTCAACTGCTCTGCGGTATGAACTAGGTGAGGTCTGCTGATACAACACAACTACTCTTGCTCGGGCTACCTACAGCGTGGATCTTGGCACTAGGCCCGAGATGCAGAACCTTGCTAAGCTGCTAATGTGTTCGTAGTCCTTGAGGGGATGTTTGCCATCTTCTCACTCACAACTGAACTACTACACACAGCTTGAACTTCGCACCTTATTTACTTCTGCATGAAACCATGCCTACTAATACAGATTGTAAACACGTATGCGAGGCAAATACACTGCATCCATATTCCAAGTAGTAGGTTGTTACAAGCAAGGAACTTGAGGGAATGGTGTGTAGTTCTCACTACACATCAAAGTTGATCTAGTGTTGGCTCTTGATCTTGAATTCTTGATCCTTCTTTAGATGTATCTGGAAGTTAGTGACACCACATATTTTGGGCTCCGGGAGTTTATAGTATGTTGGAGTGTTGCTGACGTCTTACTCAAGTACAAGTGAGTTGGTTGTTGAAGCCAATTAAGGATTTGCTATGCATGTGCATGATAGCCTAACAATATTATTATGTGCAATCATAGTGCATGCATCCATGTAAATACAATGGGTGTAATCGTATTGTGACCTTTTACCTAGCCTCCAACCTGGCCTTCTACTCTACCCCTTGCTTACAGTACTGATGCTGGTGGGAGAGGGCGTCGGTACAGGCTGTGATATTTACCTGTCCTGTGTATGCACCTACACTAAGTGAAGTAATAGGACTCTAATGGGGGTCACTTACGTAAAAGATTTTAGTCCCCATTTCTAGTATGGAAGTTGTCAGTTGCTGACAGCAGTTTTTTTTCATCACTGATACAGCTGCTAATCAATGGATAATTATGTATTACTCGCTTCCGATAATTATTCAGTGTACCAACAACGGTGGACAGAAGGTTTCTTGGGAAGATATTACCACCATACAGTGTAAGTTCTGCACGAGTACCCATAACGATTGCATGAAATATTGATGAAAATTCCGTAGTACCATTATAATAATTACATTATGCTTCCGCATCTCTAGGCAAGCCTGATCTAGCCCCAATAGGTTTCAGCTTTGGCCGCAGTTGGATGAAAGCTAGGTGACAATAGCATGATGATAACTGACTGGAAAGAGCAGAAGTAAAGTAAAGAGGATATAATCCAGTGAAGTCTTTGTTTATAGCTAAGCTGCCATGACCTCCGATTATAAGCAATCAATAAGCTATGTACGTATTCCTGTGCTTATCTCATGCTAAGCTCAATTTCACTGTTACTTACCAACGTAAATCATGCAGATACGTACAAGTATTATGCTGAGCATTCATTGCGGAGGAGAGCTTCCTGGACCATCTGAGTTCATTACATGGGACAGTATTGTGGCCCAAGTAGAAAAACCTGTAGTAATAACGAACCGTATGTGTTGAAATGAAAGTTAAGGCACACAATCAGGCAGAGAACTATAATGGTATGTGCAACTAAAGAAGACAACTGAAGCCTTGAATTTCAATTGATGTTGATTGATATCGAGGATGGTAGCTTTAGTACATGCAAGAAAGACCATGTACCTTATTCATCACCACATGCAATTTTATTTTAGCCTATGATCTGGTGCAAGTGACAAACGAACGATCTCAAGGCTATTTATTTATGTAAGCTCTGCATTCGGTTATGCATATCGGAACAAGTTTTTACATCTTGTGACTTTCAGAAATAGACATCACCCAAATGCAAGGCTGTTATTTGACTGCTACAGAAAATGGACTTATGTATTCATAGCTGGTCATTGATACTCGCAGCTTACCACAGCGCTTGTTGTTGATACAGTGCTGATCGAATGGGTGGGCGGATACTACATGCTTAAGTAGTCTGAGTACGTATCTAGCGCCCACCCCCCTGTTCAGCGGCATTCTAATGTCCCCAAACCCTGGTCGCTTAATATGTACTCTACGGTAGGTAGAATTAGTGCATGCTCAACTATTGGACATAAGAGCTGAACAACAGTAAAAGCAAGCCCTGTTAGAACAGTGTTGTGACCATCTCTCTCACAGGGATGCTTATCAGAATTTGCTGGCGATGGAATGGTTTCTGCAAAGGACATCAAGGTATTATCTCATGGCTATTGTACATTGCAGAGGCAAAATAGAGCACCCCAGTGCAACTGTATACAATGCAGCAGGTATAGTGGTGCTTCTGTTGCTGCTACAGTAGCTAAGTGCTGCACCTACTTCCCTAATAACCGTTTTCAGCACAATTACTTTGTATGACATCATCAGGCTTTCAGATTAATTTCTGGCAATGTTCTTCCTGAGCAGGGACAGGGGATTCGAAGTGGATGGGCGCATCCAAAGGTGCCAACAGCATGGCTATATATACTTGGAAGGCCATTTCTGTCCTTTTTACATAGATGGACTTCGAAACAAGCCACCTCACGTTTTGTGGTTAGAGCCATCAAGAGTTCATAACAATAAGAGTGTGCAACTGCCATAATAATATTATGGTATCCACTCTGCAGTATGAGGTGGCAGACAGTGTGGTCAACATGTACATAGGCTGAGTAAACTCTCTAGTAATAACAATTTCACACTTGAAATACACTTGTTGATACCATAATTATGGCAGTTGCACACTCTTATTGTTATGAACTCTTGGAGCCATGTACCTGATAGCCCGAAAGCAAAAATTCCTTCAATCCTGTGCAAGAACATCCTGTTCCTTAGAATATAGCTAGCTAGCTAGCTAGCTATTGAAGCTAGTGTTAAGAAGACTGAGTGTGTGCTCTCATGTGTGAGAATAGATAATCTCCAACACTGGCAATTCCGGTGTGTATCACAACTTTTGTGGACTGCCAACAATACAATCATGGTTTACAGTCCTTCGCATTGCTCCTGGTGGATGAATTTCTCAGGACATAATAATTATAGTATGTATTGTGATGCTTGTCCTTCGCATGCTATGCACATAAGTTGTGACTTTCTCAGTAGAGGGTCACAGTTGTACCAAGGATGCATCGAGCCGCCAAAGCGATAATGCAACACTCATAGATGGCAAAATGCTGAGTGTTACTTAATATAGAATTCAAATTTGATTGTATAACACGTGATCCGTAGACACGCGCCCGTAGCATTTATGTGGTCGGCGCCGTTCACTGGCTTACCGCTCTTCGAGATGGCTGGCATTCCGTCTGCAGCGTCCATCTTTGACGAGGACCTAGCTACTGAGCTACACAGCAGCACGGCGTGAGCCCCTTTCGATGCTATCATTCCCTCCCTCCAACTTTGTCGAGAGCGGCAACTTTGCTGTTGTCGAGAGTGGCGAGTGTTGGGCTTGCATCCGGCGATACTTTCTCCGAATCTGACCTGCTACACTGGTAGGAGAGGTACCCGGACTAGAAGGTAGAGATGCTTGGATGACGTTTCCGTCGAACATGCTTAAACGGAAACGTTATTTTAGTAACACTCAGCACTATGCCGTCTATAATAGGAAGTTGTATGCCTGCATCGAGGCGCCGAAGGTGATAATGTGTATGATGTTGACAGTAATACACCAATTACAGTAATACACCAATTACTGAATATCTTGTTCAGTAAAGATATTCAGTAATACACCAATTACTGAATATCTTGTTCTGCACACAGAGCGCTGCTGCATTGTTCACGGACACTCAAAGTCACTACAGATTGTCTCCACTTTCATCCAAAATAGTGAAGGTAAAGTTTTGGACGTAGGTATTAGTTATAGCATGGAAACAAGGGCTGCATGCCAGATATTGGCACTGCTGTGACGTAAAGCCCGAGGGCCGCAGGCCCGAGGGCTTTACATCAGCAGTGCCAATATCTGGCATGCAGCCCGCGTTGCCATGCTATAACTAATTTATTGCATGCACCTGATTGGATGTTGCTTCGTGATGTGTGTTGCTAAGTGATGATGTCACAGCAGTGCCATATGCCAGATATTGGCACACCTGAGCCTTTGAACTTGTAGGGTATCATGCAATAAGTAAACTTAATGTGGGTACTGGGATGACTGTATGTAAGTCATAGTAGTTCTGTTTGGTTATTCATGAATCAAAGGGTAATTGTTATGACTGTATTGTTTATATCTACACTCCCTTTACTTCCTCTGTAGCTTTTCGGAAATGGTTCAGCTCCGCTGTTACACTGTGTCGCAATGGCACCATACTATCTTAGTGTCTCAACGAAGTAACGATAATCATTCTAGTCTCACAGGCCTGCCCAGTCTCAACACTCATGCGTGTGATTTTGTATATCATAATTGATCATCAAGACATAGCTAGTGCAGCCAGATGGGAGGATTAGTATTAATTCCCCAAAATTTTAAGGAAACAGCATTATTATTTTTGTCCTCATTGGTTGGTAAACAGTTAATACCAGGCGTATAAGGGGCTTACTGCATGCTGCAGATTATATAGAGTCAAATTTCCACAGAGGAGCACTATGTAATATTATGATCAGGTTTCATGCATGTACCGGAATCATGTCTGTATAATATTATGAGGGAGGTTCTTTGGAAACTGGATCCGGTTGAACGTGTTGCATGGGAAACTGTGTGTGTATCTGTACAGATTTCTCTGGTTAGAAACATACATGGATTTTTTAGAAAGAAGGATAAAAGAGACTGATTAACATCAGTAGGGTTTATTAATTGGTCCCAGTCGACACTATGTAGATAGAATACCATGAGTGTAATAGAGTCCCGTATACCTAAGGGTGTGCTTCCCAGGAGGAAAAATGCTCCCTGTCTCCAGAAGAACATGATTGTGTTATCCAATGCAGAAGCTATATACAGACGAGCCAATTGCAATTAAGGTGTCTTAACTTTGCCCATTTTGTATATAATATTATGGGCTCCAATCTTGACTGGCATATTGGGTCCACCTATTGAGATAATTGTACACCTGAAATAGCAAATAGCTAGACTCACAGTGCATGGTGGAGAAACAGCGTGGTAGATAAGGCCAAGGTGTTTTCTGGCTTTAGTACATAACATATGTTGCTGATATGCTGGGACCAGGATAGGTCACCTGATAGCGGTAGACTGAGATTATTGTTGACTTTCTCCAGAGACTGGCCACGGATTACATCGGAAAAGTTAGTCTTCCATAATTGTGATGTGCATAAATTTGCATTTCTCAACATTAAATTGGAAGTGGTTTCTGCGCTAGGGAGAGAGGTAGCCGAGTCAGTATCCAGCGGAGAAGTACAGGGTTGAGATAATTGTTGTTCTTGAGCTTGTCTATCAGTGCACAGTGAGGCACAGAGTCCAAGGCCTTCTAACAAAACTGCTCCTACATCTTCACCACTCCCTAGCAGTTGCAACCAGTTGTGAATACTTTCCAGTAGAGCAGTTGTTGTCAATTTTCCCCGCTAGAAGCCAAACTGGGACCCAATGAATGGGGTTTCGGGTGATCTGTCAGTATACTGCAAATGTGTTTCAAAATCAGTATGGGCAGCAATGATAATTATAGGACAATAGTTTTTACATAGGGTTGCCCTTGTCAGAGGATTTGGGGACCACTACATCCAATGGAGAAGGGGTTTTGGAAAATTGGATTCCAGTTGTGATAGATAATTTATGTTATGAGCTCAGTAACTGGGACAGCAATACTTAGCGCTGTTCCCTTCAACATCATGCCAGAAATCTTATCTGGGCCGCTTGATTTAGCTAGAGGTGTTTATTGGTTGCAGCAGACGTAGAATCTCTTCCTCAGGACACAATAGTTCCTCACTAGTGTTAGGACTAACCTCTGATGGTGTAATTTCAGATAACACATCTGGGTCATGCAGGTGTGGCAATGACTCACTAAAGCAACAAGACAAGTAGCTATCTATTCAACGTTGATGACTTGTCCTTGTCTGTAATTGCTTCATTGCCATCCAGTGAAAGGGCAGATATTGCAGACTTATACATCTGCTCTCATGTACTTCATTGTTGCCTTTTATTGACATTCCTATTAAATTTTAAAGATTGATAGTTTTGGAAGTACGCAACATAGCTCGACCTTGGTTCTCATTGTCCTCAACGTTTCCACAGCTGTGGGGACCCACTTGGCTCGAGCACGTCCAGAAGTTTTCCCTACGTATTATATGAGCACTAAAAGTTGGGATACTAGTATATTGTGAGAGCAAAAATGGAAGATTTTGCAAGTTGAGTAAAATGAGCTTAAATAATTTATAAGCATTGGATAGTGATGTCATAACTTCCTGGGAATGGGCACTCCCTTTGCAATTGGGTACATGATCAGCAAGTGATGAGGTCACGTGTCCAGTCCTAGTTTGAAACAGCTGGCCATGGGAAAAGTGAGTTGTACTAGTTAGCTATATCATAATTGTGCTCCATACAGGAAGCCATGACTGGCTGTGAGTTCGCTTGTCATCCATATCTCAGCCTGGTAGGCAACTTTTTATGAGTGCTGCAATAGCATTTGTAAACAACAGAACAACCTCAGCATTTTGGGGGAAGGGGGAGAGGACTGGAATTCATATCCCAGGGTAACCCAAGCCTTCATTTACATGGAAACACACCCATGATGTGAGGAATAAAAACACCACTATAGCATGCATGTTCCTTGAAAGTATAATAGAAGTGATTTTGGTGGTGGACAAGAAGTGCAGCAGCACCATCAAGCACCTGAATTTATGAAGATGCCCATCCTATACACTCTTCAGCTGAGTACTCTTGTCTAGGATCCTGGTGTTGAGCTATATCAACTTTGCTTCCGATCTCTAGCACTGCCGTCAGTATATAGTGTCGGTGTCACATCTCTCTTTGTTGCTGTTTGCAGTTTGCTCACATAAATTATTCTTGCATGGTTTCGTACTGAACTGGTCCATAACAGTGTCTTGGCCAAAACCAAGCAGTCGATTCAGTTACCTGAATCCACAGAGGAATATGTCATTCAGGGTGCCTCAGGAGTGGTTTACTGGCAGACTATGAGCGATGCAGTGTTAATTGGTAGAGGGCTAGTCGGATTAAAGCTCCCATGTAAGGGTTCTTCTGATATTAAGATTATGAATAATTATGGGAGTATAGCTAGCTATTGCATTTTTTGGAGTTTAAGTTACAGAAGAAAATCAAAACACTGTTTGTACCTGGATTGGGTAGCTATATATACCCAATCCAGGTACAAACAGTGCTTTGATTTTCCTCTGTAACTTAAACTCCAAACAATGCAATAGCTAGCTATACTCCCATATTCATAATCTTAATATCAGAAGAACCCTTACATGGGAGCTTTAATCCGACTAGCCCTCTACCAATAACACTGCCCTTAAATGCGAACAGTTCTGTGTGACTAGGTTGAGACATTCTGGGTGTTGTTTAGTTTCACTAGTCAAAAATATCTGATTCAAAAAACAGACGTTTCGGTGGCTATACAGCTACCATCATCAATGCATAAAATAAAACACCCGAGGGCAAGCTTAAGTACAAACACATAAAAACGGCGGGAAAAAAGGGCGGGGAAAAGGGGCGGGGGATGGCGGGAAAATTATAATGCAGGTGCAAAGACAAGCAAAGGTTCCTGAACCGAACGAGAGGAAAACGCGCAGGCGGCTCCTCAGAACGCAGGGTCGTGAATCTTTCTAACAAGCAGTTGCAACCAGATGAGCTGTCTGTACTGGAGAAAGGCCTCAACTTCGCCCCGACACCCAACCGAGTCCCGTACAAAGAGATGGTTGCGGCCGTTGAGAACGGTCTACGGAGACTACCGGATGACGTTGCTGACGCGGCCCGTTTACGGGTCGTTGGCATCCTCTCCCAAGCTAGGGCCCCCACTTCCAACCTCTCCATCGGTGAACACAGGGCCATCAAGCAGCTCCGAGATGACGAAAGCATTCTGATTCTACCTGCAGACAAAGGAAGAGCAACGGTGGTGATGGAAAGACAGGATTATGAATGTAAGGTTCTGCTCCTGTTGGATGACTCCCACACTTTCAAGAAGTTGCCAAAGGATCCATCACAGTGTCTGGAGAGGAAGATGAATGCAATGCTCCTGGACCTAAAGAGGAAGGGTCCCCTCTCAGAACAACTCTATTCCCGTCTCCGCTCCTCCGCTGGCTGTACACCACTCTTGTATGGTCTACCGAAGATCCACAAGCCAGACATCCCCCTCAGACCAATCGCCTCATTTATACAGTCTCCATCCTACCAACTATCGAAACATCTGGCCCACATCTTGTCCCCACTTGTTGGTAACACAGACTCCCATATGTCACCAACTCTTCGGAATTTGCGTCCTTCATACAGAAGCACACCCTAGCAGAAGAGGACGTCTTGGTGTCATTTGATGTGGTGTCCTTGTTCACCTGTGTACCTGTGGAGCTGGCAGTGGAGATAGCAAAACAGAGACTGTCCCGGGATGAAGACCTCCCCACCCGTACCTCTCTCACTGTGCAGGAGGTTGTGAGGCTACTCAGTTTCTGTCTGAATGCCACCTACCTTTCATTCCGTGGGGAGCATTACCAGCAGACCTTTGGCACAGCGATGGGATCCCCTGTCTCAGTGACGGTTGCCAATCTGGTTATGGAGGTCGTGGAAGGAAGGGCCCTGGCCACCACTGACATCCCACTCAGGTTCTGGAAGAGGTATGTGGATGACACCTGCACAGCACTACCGCGGAGCCGGTGCCAGGAGTTGCTTGGACACCTAAACTCCACAGAGGCCACCATCCAGTTCACGTTGGAGCTGGAGTCTGAGGGAGAACTACCTTTTTTTGGATGTCCTCCTTCAGCACCATGGTGATGGGTCCATCTCCACCTCTGTGTTCAGGAAGCCTACCCACACAGACAAGTACCTGGACTTCACCTCTCACCACCCCTGGGCCCACAAGGCAGCAGTTGCCCACACACTGAGACATAGGGCTGGCACCCATTCATCAACATTTGGAGCACTTGAGAAGGAGAAGGCTCATGTGATGGATGCCCTGTTGAAGAATGGGTACCCCAAGAGATTCATCCACCAGAGTGTGAACATCCCCCACCCCCCACGTACCACAGTGGCTGAAAAACCGAAGGCAACGGTTTGCCTTCCATACATCAAGGGTGTCTCAGAACCCCTGAAGAGGGTCTTAGACATACTAGAAATCAGGACGGTGCTGAGGCCACACAGGACACTGAAACAGACCTTGGTTCACCCAAAAGATGCCATCCCAAACATGCAGAAATCAAGCGTGGTCTACTGCATCCCGTGCGCAGAGTGCCCAGCCACCTACGTAGGAGAGACCAAGAGGAAGTTGTGTAAGAGGGTGGACGAGCACAGGAGGGCAGTGAGGGTGGCTGATTTCAACTCGTCAGCATTGGCAGAACGTGCATGGAGTGCAGGCCACATTGTTGACTGGAGTGAAGTGACCATCCTCGACCAGCATGAAAACCTGCACATGAGACTCTCGCTGGAGGCATGCCACATCAGGAAACAACCCCTCCCCCTGAACAGAGACAAGGGCTCCCTCCCTCCCACCTATGACCACCTTCTGAAGAACTCATAGTGGCACCTGCATTATAATTTTCCCGCCATCCCCCGCCCCTTTTCCCCGCCCTTTTTTCCCGCCGTTTTTATTGTGTTTTGTATTTAAGCTTGCCCTCGGGTGTTTTACTGTTTTATGCATTGATGATGGTAGCTATATAGCCACCGAAACGTCTGTTTTTTGAATCAGATATTTTTGACTAGTGAAACTAAACAAAACCCAGACTGCCCTTAGTTCGTGTGTGGGTTAAAGCTGCTGGAGTGTTTCCAAGGGTGCTTAAGTCCGAATGGGAGGGTTCAATCTCAGACCATATCCAATAGCAACAACTTGAGGGATGATACTGTATGAGGGCTTGAACCTACCCATAGGTGTAGGAACAGGCTTAAGTCACTGACACGTATATGGAAGATGATAGTTCTTTTATTGAATGCAATGCTGAATCAGGGGAGTAGCAACCAATTTTGATCTAGTAAGGCTAGTGGCGCGTAGCCAGGATTATTGAATTGGTAAGGCACTGTTTATGCACGCTGCCGAAGGCAGTGCATAGAGGCGCGGAGCGCCGATCAGTCCGCGCGAAGCGCGGAAAAATTTTTTCACGTTAACTTTCAGTTATCAGGATGGGCTCTCGTGGCACCTTCGTGCTTTGCACTTCAAGTTCAATATGTATACGAGGATCGATGCTGCAGAGAGACGTTTTGTCCGGTGAAGGGGGGCCTGAACCGGAGCACCTGTAGTCGCAATATCAGCTGGTGGACCGCTGGGCCGGGACGAGTCGCTCCGGATGTCTCTTCACAATTCACAACTGACACGAGGTTTTTTTTACTGGCTGCTCATCTTCAGTCACGTGTTCCACTAGCCTCGTCCCCCGGCCCTATTGAAACTGGGAACGAGGCTAGCGCATGGCTAGTCTCGTACCCAGGGACGAGACTACGCATGATGGGCTGGGAACGAGGCTAGTCGAATGGCACGCGTGCTAGCGAGCAGCACAGCTCAGGCGTCTGCGGAGAGTTTTCCAAACAAAAAAGTAAGACACTGAAAAATCTAGTACGGCCATGGCCGTACTAGCCGTACTGGCTCCTACGCCGTTGCTGAATGCTGCCAGGGTGCGCATGGTTGGACTAAATATTATAGTTTGTATGTAAACTATACAAACGACACTCCCTCTGCAACACAGATTGACAGCTTCACCACCTCTTCTACATAAAAATCATTCCTACGCTTATGCTACCCTTAGCCTCGTACCCAGGCTCTTTCTCGCGGAGGAAAGAGCCTGGTAACATTGGTGGGGTTGAGCCGTTTTCTTCCGCCATGTCATCATTCATGTGATAAACGAAGGACACTCCTACTTTTGTGGTAAATGTCGCGTGAGTTACAAATCAGTCACACGCTATTTGAAATATTACTCAAGGCATCCCCGGCTTCACAGAGATACGAGACACTTCTTACAAGCAAAGCGGACAACTTACCTTGCGAATCGTCGATCCCGTATACATATAAGCTGCGACAGACGATGAGCGAGCTGGTCCGCAAACAAACCGCAGTGAACAGCGAGCTCTGACCAGTGGCCCTCTCGTACACCTGTCATCTGCCTTTTACCGACCTTTGAGGGGTACTTTGTCCTTGACGCTCATTTCTGAGTCTACGATTTGTGCGTTAGCACGGCAGCAAAGGTAAACAGTTAAAACACGCCTACAAAATAGCCACATGTGCACGTGCTTTCGTTCTGCAATCTGATTGGAGCTGCAAGAATCCAGGCACCGGAAGTCAGCGGTTTGAACCCCCCAATGTTACCAGGCTCTTTCCTCGCGCGCGCGGTAAGAGGAAATGAGCCTGGGTACTAGGCTATGCTACCCTGTGGAAGCCTGCAAAATCAATACACAATAATAATTTGTGGTTCCTACCTCAATTTCAAAGACAATGACCTAACTGGGAGAAAAATCACGCTTTTATCAGGTCCGTCCCCATATTTTCAAAGTGGTCATAAGCCACCTGACTATAATATTAATTATTGCACTCACTGCAGTCAAAGAAAAGGGCATGCACGGAACTTACAGTATCACACCCAATAACCAGCGCACGGTTTTGGATAGTACGTACAAATAATTAATGCTTGTTTGCATGGTGTTAGCTAAACTCCATGCAGTGATCTACTCAATCATGAAGTTGATAATACCATGAAAATGTTGTTGTACACATTTTAGATTTTTTTCCCGGGGATACAGTATAAATTAGGAACACCTGTGTTTAACACCCACATGCACATACCGGTAAATTCGTACTAACAATGCAGTAGCTATAATATTATTCCTCTGAAAATGCAAAACTTGCTGTGGCATCTGGTACAGCTCGTGAACCCATTGGCAGTAGCGGATCTAGAGGGGGTTCCGAGGGTTCCATGGAACTCCCCTTTCAAGGAGAACCAAAAAAATTTGACTCAAACCGTACACTCAAGGCAGAAAAGCAAGCTGCATGTTTGATTCGAAGTATAAGAGCAACTTACTTAAGGTAGGGCGGGGTAATTCGGGCCACTTCAACTTCAGGTCAACGGTAACTAAAAACGGACAGACTTTAGGCAAACTTCTGGCCATGTATATCCAGGGACTCAACCTGCCTACAACTCACTAGAAGCAAGAATCCAATGGATGCTTCTTTCCTGTTGTAACCGTTGAAGTGGCCCGAATTACCCCGTGGCCCGAATTACCCCGCCCTACCTTACCTTGACCGTTCGCGGGCAGAAAGCCTGAAGGCAGACATAGTCTTGTCTCTTGAGATAGCTAGGTTTACGTTTGCTACACAATTTTAATTTTACATCAATTATTTTTGTTTCTGTACGAGGGGCAACCGCACTCCTGGTAGCTGTTGCAACGCCGGCTGTGACTCTCCGTAGCGCAAGCTAAGTATCGCAGTTAGTTCCAAATAACGCACATGCCACGTGGCAATCACGCTCAGTCGAACGCTAGCAATGCAATGGCGACCAAAGGGAAGACACGAAATTATAACAGCACTTACAACCTTGCCAGCACGGTGAGTTTTGGTATGTAAGCGTCAGTGAACGACAGCGATCACGGCCGTGTGGTCAGAATCTTCGTGTGCCTTTCCCGAGGGCTGTACTGCCACCGGAAGTCGAAGAGAGCGCTCGAGCAATGGTGGCCAACGGCGAGACAAAAGCGTTCATATCTCTACCACCAAGGTGAGTTTCAGCACAATTATTTTGATTTTGTGTCACTGCATCATAGCGATCACGACGGTGTAGTCAGAATCTTTGTAAGCCATTCCGAAATAGTCAAACGTTTCAATGATTACATTATATTATATTACGCGGCACAATTTTTCCTATACCAGGAGTGTAATAAAATACATATAATTACCCCGCGCGCGCATGCGCGAAGCTTGGTATTCCAATACACCCAGGGCCGACATGGCGAAGGTGTGCTCTCGATCTCTGTGACAATGGAGTCGCCTCTCGCTCACTGGTCACCTGGCTACTAGCAACGAAAGGAATGTTATCCTCAAGTGAAGTCAGATTCAGGAGACAAGACGCAAGTTACAGGTACATCCATTCAGGCCAACATGGCGAAGGTGTGCTCTCGATCTCTGTGACAATGGAGTCGCCTCTCGCTCACTGGTCACCTGGCTACTAGCAGCAAAAGGAATGTTATCCTCAAGTGAAGTCAGATTCAGGAGACAAGGACGCAAGTTTCTGCCGATGGAGGGACAGAGCGAGGGCTCTATCCTTTATACACCAAATAGTGTCTGGATTGTGCTCAAGTCTTGGACCGAGTAAGAGCGGGGGCTCTATCCTTTCTGGATTATTCCGTCCACCGGATCTGAAACTTATCTAGACTGATTTGTGTTTTGTTTGTGTGTGCAATGCCCCATGGGTCCCGCATTCAATCAACCTTTGAACCTTTTTGTCTGTCAGTCTGTCAGTCTGTCAGTCTGTCATGCGAAAAAAATTGAAATCTCGCCACATAGACCCTCATAAACCATCGAAAGGGAGTCAAACAATAGAAAATAGCAAAAAACTGCTCTGTGTGTACCTGATTGAAGTCAAGGCGCTTCGTTTCGCTGTATTTCGGCTATTTCCTACTTTTCAAAACTATTCATAACATTGGCTCCACCTCTTCGTGACCTCAGAGTCCCATCAAGAACAGGACACACAGTGCATTTGGAAATTTCATGCTACGAGATGACCGCTAGGAAACAGTGTTTCCTCACGATTTATGTACTTCACAGACATCGTGGCTATTGTTTCGGCTGTTTTTTCCAGCTATTTCCTATCATTCGTAACATTTGGCCCCACCTCTTCAGCTTCACAATAGTATTATACGGTAAGCGGTCACTCCCACACCTTGGATATGGCTATATGGCCATACTCGACACAGTATACGCGATAGCACGATGCACATCGGCAGAGATGTCACGTCGATTGTAGCTGCACTGTATCCTGTAGACGTTCCGCGCGGGGTATGTGTTCTATGAACACCTCAAGTTAGAAAATAAAGCAATAATCAATCAACTGTCCACGTCCACGTACGTTGTTGTAATCCGTCGACGAAGGAAGCTAACAGCCCCACACATCGATACTTGCTGGTTACTCAGTCAATCTTCTTTGCGTCTGGGAACGTGTCCAGAAGGTCGTACATACAATGGCATAAAATAAGTATTTTTGTCTTGCTGTATAATGGCAAAATTTTATGCCAAACTTGTCTTGCTGTATAATGGCAAAATTTTATGCTGAAGCGTCATGCATAAAATTCCCTCGTGTACATTTCGCACAGTATCATAAAGGCAAAATTTTATGCCAACTGCTTTAATTAAAGGGTCTCACCCTAATTGGGTTAATTAAAGGGACATACTCATTTTGTGAGCCCAGTTTGAATGTGAAGGTTGGCATAAAATCTTCCCTTGGTGTTTCCACACAAAGGCGAAATTTTATGCCAACTGCTTTAATGAAAGGGTTTCACCCTATTTGGGCTAATGTAACTCATCTTGTGAGCCCTGTTTGAAAGCAGGTTGGAAGGGAAACTATGATGTAAAGGGTGTCCCCAATTGGGTTAATTAAAGGGGCATACTAAGTTTGAATACAGGTCACATTGAATTGATTACGGCGAACAACATACTATATACCAATCAGCATAATATTATAATAAATAGGAGCATAATAAAAGGGTAATCGTAATCGTGGAAGATGGAGTGGTTGGACTGGATAATGATGAATGAATAATGGAAGAGTAGCAGTGGATAAACTCAGTCAAATCAGACGGACATCCTTATCGGGAACTTGATTGTGCAATATTGGCATCCAATCGAGCCATCCAGTTCCCCGTCTTAACGTTGAACTCTATCAATGTTCCCTTATACCTAGCCTCGTTCCCAGGCCCGAGACCATCATTGTACCTAACTTCAACACGTTGACCTATTCCTTTGAAAGTATTGGTAATCAGACTCTAAACCCAATCAGAGGGACTAAATCAGACTCTAAATCCAAATCACTACGGCATTTTCTACTGTTATTGAAATTATATACTTCGCTTGTCTGGGGGACCAAGTTGTGCATCTTGGTCTGAGTCCATGGCCATCTGCTTTTCACGCTGATGCTTCCGTGAAGTTGCTGACTTGTGTCGACTCTTCTCAGTCTGGCTTCTATATGTCATACTGCTTTGCTTCTCAGCTGCTAATGCTTTCGCTTAATCAGATGTTCCATGCAAAGATGTGGGGTTTTCTTGCCACTGCAAAAACAAAGGGGTTGTTTTAACCTAGCTGTAGGGGTATATCAGTTTAGGCTTGACCACTAGCTATAGGTCACCTCTCCAATCCCAGACATGCAGACGGGTAACCAATTAAGCCAATCCAAATGTCGGAAGGGAAGCTGCACATGTATTTTTCTACGGTTTGTGCAGTTAGGGGATTATAGGAATCACAAGTGCAGCTGCACTTCTAGCATTCCGATAATACTTTGCTACTTTAGCTACATGACTTATATAATTGTTTACTGAAATTCGAGTGGTCAAGCAAGTTGCTCCACTCATGTGCACCTTGTTTGGTAGTGAAGCTGCAACTGGGACAACCCCACCTGGGTTACATTGTTTGGTAGTGAAGCTGCAACTGGGACAACCCCACCTGGGTTACATTGTTTGGTAGTGAAGCTGCAACTGGGACAACCCCACCTGGGTTACATTGTTTGGTAGTGAAGCTGCAACTGGGACAACCCCACCTGGGTTACATTGTTTGGTAGTGAAGCTGCAACTGGGACAACCCCACCTGGGTTACATTGTTTGGTAGTGAAGCTGCAACTGGGACAACCACACCTGGGTTAAAGCAACCCTTCTGAATTTGCAGTGATATATACTGTCCTGGTTTATTTGCTCCACACCATTAGCTATAGTATTTCGTGGAATACCATGCCAATCTGCATACTGGTGCTGAGTAAGCATTTGCAATTGGGGAAGGCGTGCACGTCCACCATTCACCCCAGTGTGAAGTCTGACTCCGTGATGCCACAATCTGCTTCTCACCGAGGAGTGCTTCTTCTGTTAGAGGAACAATGTGCTTTATTTCTGCAAAGCTTAGGCTGCCTTTAAGAGTACAGAACATTTTTAACTCCTCAGACGTGCATTTGGCAGAGGTCACTGAACGAGCTATTGTGCAGAATGCATCATGGCCTCCTTTACGGCTACATACTGGTATACGTGCGCCACTGTAAAAGGAAAAGGGTTGTTTTAACTATGCAGGCTCTGGTCACCATAGTTGCATCTCAGTGCCTCCTCCACTGTGGTGGTCAAAGAATGTACCCACAGCCACAAATGTTGCGTAGCTTCACTTATATTATAGATTATAGGTACGTGACTTAGCTACCCATCTGTATGTCTGTTGGAGGACCTATAGTGGTCAAGCAGTGTAAATGATCTGCTTGAATGCAAATTGTTTGGAAGAGCAGCTGCATACAC
The DNA here is from genome assembly GCA_963931865.1 of Axinella damicornis. NCBI lineage: Eukaryota > Metazoa > Porifera > Demospongiae > Axinellida > Axinellidae > Axinella > Axinella damicornis. The sequence goes on along the minus strand of OZ007514.1, from coordinate 8,249,574 downwards.
TTCTATAAGAAACTTGACCGAGGATATCTTAACAGGCCTAGTTACTAGGATTTCCTATCCAATAGCTAACAAGATCAAAGTAGGTTGCACTTGTGTGCTCATTCCTTGATCACCAAGGAGGCACTGAGATGCAACTGAGGTGACCACAGCCTGGTTAAAACTCATTTTACAGTGCACTGTAAAATGAGAAAGGTTGTTTTAACCAGGCTGTGTATTAGCATATATTGCGTGTCCACTCTATCCCTACATATAGACTCTACCGAGTCTATGATATTCTGTATTCATAGGGGTTGTAAATACAATGGGACTTCTGTCTTGCAAGCTTGCCCACACCCACCCACAACTACTGTGCAGCCCTTCGCATGTGATCGAACTCCTCCCATGTGCACAATTACGAGTTTGTTCCAATGTCAGTGAGTCCCAAGTGCTGCAGCTGCATTCCCATGCTGCACCAATGGTATTCATAGTTCATATGTATAACTACTGCAGTACATACAGAACAGTGTGATGATATTCATGAATTCAATTGTGATGCTAGAACACGTGCATGATATAAAGTAGTCAGCATAAAATTTCGCCTTTGTGTGGAAACACCAAGGCAAGATTTTATGCCAACCTTCACATTCAAACTGGGCTCACAAAAGGAGTATGTCCCTTTAATTAACCCAATTAGGGTGAGACCCTTTAATTAAAGCAGTTGGCATAAAATTTTGCCTTTATGATACTGTGCAAAATGTACACGAGGGAATTTTATGCAGGACGTTTCAGCATAAAATTTTGCCATTATACAGCAAGACAAGTTCAGCATAAAATTTTGCCATTATACAGCAAGACAAGTTTGGCATAAAATTTTGCCATTATACAGCAAGACAAAAATACTTATTTTATGCCATGTTCTGCACGACCTGTCCAGAATGTGCAGAGATGCTACGAGAGCGTTCCTGATCGCTAAAAAGAACATGCAAAAAAAAATTTCCGCGCTTCGCGCGGACTGATCCCCTCTTCGGAACTCTCCGTACCGCCTTCGGCGGTGCGCTATGTATGTCCCAACTAACCTGCTGAACCCCCCTTTCTAAATTTCTAGATCCGCCACTGATTGGAGATCCAGGGAATGTATGTTGAGCTGACGTCACAGTTGTGCCGTCTGTGGGATTGGTCTGGCTGCTGCTGAAATATGCTGGTTTTGTGTCAGTTGCGCATGTGCTTGTTGCTATAGCTAATATTTACTGCAAGTAGTCATCCTTTCTGCTATAGTTTCACAATAATAATAATAATGTTTCATAATTTCCTTTGCCCTTGGTTAAGGTGGCGGGCAAGTGATTTTGGAATTAATAATTATGTCATCTAAAATATGTTGTAACCTGCAAGTCCTGCCATGAATGGAAACCAAATGTGGTAATCAAACACTTCATGGTAAGTGCTACTTATGTACCAAGCCAGGATGTTCTGAGCAGCAAACAACTGAGACAGCGAATTATTCAGTATTGATGGAATTAAATAATTTTTCTGTACGTCTCAGTTTCATTGCACGCAAGCTACTGCTACTGTTCTTTCTCAGGATCAAGACGGGCCCAGTCTGGAGGGGGCTACGTTGAGTTAATGTAAGTACGCTTTCGAACTAGCCGGATACGGAGTTAACAGTGTTATCGCGAGGTCAATTTTCCTGTTTTTGTACATCTTGCAGGGGAGAAAACACGATGAGACGTTCGTTCGACGCCATATGACAACGTAGCCCCCTCGAGTAACCAGTGGAAGAGCTGCCTGCGAAGAACATTTTAGCTAAATACGTTCAGCTGATTTTTGAGACGTACAGAAAAAACAGTGCTGTATTTCGCCGAGATTTGCAGCTGGCGTTGTCACGGTACGAAGTACGTATAACGTAGCGCTCAACTAGACACGCTGTCAATGGATGCCCAACAGCCTTGGAAGAAGAAAGGTGGCACAGCATCTTGGATGGCTGCTGCTGGAGCGCTCGAGAGCGGTGATTCGGAACTCGAACCACGCCTCCAATTATTGCGCGGTCACGCGCGCGTATCATTGCTTGCCCGCCACCTTAAAGGCTTAGTTAGCTCTAGATATCCACCGTCCCAGTTGCACACTCAAATGCTTAAGAGCTCCTTGCAACTGCTAGCTACATGACTATTATTATTCGGGTATGTAGCTACATCGAGGTTTTGTCTTGGTTAGACGTGCTGCCTTCTGGTCCGAAATACATTCAGCAGAGGTACATGTATACCATGATAAGCAGTATGTAGCAAAGTGGCATCCATGCAAGTAAGGTGAAAGCATGTGACCATGCTAAGGCAGTTTGGTAAAATGTTTGCATTCGGTGACTCACAGCGAAGTCATATCGCTATAACTACGGAATGATGACTGTATGCTATAACAATATCTCTACAGTTGTCTGTTGCATTAGCTAGAATCCAAAAATTGATGGCCACAGCCGTTCCAAGTAATGACCTTCCTCTGGATTGGGGTGATCACTGACATAAACAATCAGCTTCTCATAAAACTCCCTGGGATGCGAATGTATCCGCTGCCTGGTCACTCCAAACACCCCTCCGCGAGTGGCAGTTATTACACGTGGATGTTGGGTGCCAAAGATTGTTTGCCAAAAGTCTCCCAAGGTTTGTTTAGCGAGGCGTATTTCACCTCTTTTCATCATCCTTGCCCACTTTCCAACCCAATGAATCTTTCCCCAGTCGGATAGCTTACTCATCAACTTAGTTGAAAATTGCTTCGTTTTGCTCTTAGTGATATAATCAAATTGGTTTCGATACTCGACCACAACATTGTGTCCAAAGTCTGCTTGAAGAAAGACTGTCACATTAGCAAGGCAGTGGTAGTTATGGATTATGTGATGCAAGTAGGTGTGCCCTTCCCGGCCAACATTGGGTAAGGTCTCCCACAGTTTAAACTGGAGCTGTGGATTACGTTGACCTCCTTTGTGGTAGACATGGCAGTGGTCGGCATATGGCAGAGCCCAGGTGAGGTTTTCCTTATAGTGAGCAATAACAAACTCATAATCAGGCAGTGACTTAGGTGGTTGTTGGCAGTGCAGAGTACGGTCAGAACTCTTCATGGAGTTGACTAAGTTGGGGTGAGGATAGGTTTCCTCAGGGATTCCAAACATAATGAAGTCTACTACCTCCAATCCCTGCATAACTGAGTGATCTTGGCTACTCACTTCGTATCGCCATCCGCCAAACCGACCTCGTGAGTAGATACCTTTCGATTCAAGCCAAGGCTGGATTGTGGCAAGCAGTCTCTCCCTCTTCAGAAACGGCACTGGGTAACCATGCTCCAAACGATGATGATACGTAGATAGTACTTGCTCCCTTTGAATAAAGCCATAGTTAAGCAGAGCAGTTATAGTATTCCCAGTTAACTGTTCTTTATGCCAGTAAGCTAGATCTCCACCATACTTTGGCTCTGCAGCCTCACACATCAGTGACCAAACCTTGCCAGGATCAGGAACATTATCATCAGCATAGTTTGAGAATACAGTCACTCGATAGAATGGGGAGTCTGAATCTGGAAAGTACATCCATGACTTGTTGGCTAGGAACTCTGGAGGCTGTCCTTTTAGTCCAATTCCCACGACATGTGTGTGAGAATAGACAAACTTTGTACCTATGCTCTTCATTTCAGCCAAATTTGTGTCATTGCCTGTCAGCATCTGCAGCAGTAAGTCGATTGGAATGGTTGATATGAGGTAGTCATACTTCAGTGTGTATTGAGTTTCAGGAGCATTTGCTACTTGCACATGGAGAGACTTACTCTGTGTGTTAACTGCTATGACCTTTTTATGAAAGTGGAACCATCCCTGTGGAAGTAGGCTTGCAACACCCTTCCAAACCGCACCAGTTCCTCCATAGCGTGGAAACTTAAAGGAATGGTTAAGTCCCCACTCTGAGTCTTTTGCTTTTGTGTCATCCTTTTTAGCTTTGGCAATTTTGTCCTTAATTTCGTTCACTTTGGGAACAGCTACATATGCACCTACCCAGATGGAGTTCATCTCCGTTGGATCCACAGTCCATACTTTACGATTGTACTTTCTCATGAACACCTCACAAAGTCCTTCTCCAAAATTTCTAAGTAACCAATCATCAAATGTTTTGGGATTGCTGTTAGTTGGATGTTTGACTATTTGCTCAAGACCCTTTATAGATGTTTCCTGTTCCTCGGTATCCATCACATGGATGTTGTGCTGTACTGGGTATGGTATGAACCTTCTCTTTCCACTGGAACCCATCATGAATGCGTACGATGCCCGGGAATGCTTGTTCCATTCCTGCACTGATTTATTGAGAACTGTTTCAAAGTATGGGTAATGGGAGAAGACAACATGGCCACCATTATCCCAAAGGAAGCCGTTACTGTCACGATATGAGCTGGCGGTACCTCCAGGTCCATCTTCTTGCTCGAGAATGACTACTTGAGTGTTGCTAGCTAGTACACCAAGTTCATACAGTCTGTATGCAGCTCCCAGTGCTGTAGGGCCTGCACCAATCATCACAATTCGTTGAGTCTTGTTCCGGTCAATATAGCATCTTTCATCTACTGGCTGCATGTAATTAAAATTCAAGAGCTAGGTTAGCATCACTTCTTTGTCCTCAACTAGTATAATAAGTAGCTAAAAGTTATTACTAATACACCTGTGCCACATCACATAATCTGCATAACATTATCACTTCTGTTTTCCCACTTCCCAATCTGAGAATTAATCTAGTATGGCGATACCCCACTCAAGCTGGCAGGGATGTGCTTCCATATAGTTGATTGAATTCAGACTTGTCAAACAGGATCGTTTGTTAATTGTTCTTTCCCGCCCATATGAAACAGCTAAAAGAAGTGAAACCATCTAATGTAAAAAATTGTTTTGGGCTTATGGGCACTAAGATAAAACATTGTCAGTAGTCTTTTGTTAACTGGCTCGCTGGTTGACAGGATCTCGGTTACAATAAACACAAAGCTTTTCTGCAGCCTACCATTGTATGGACTACTAATGCGAAACACACAGAAAAGTTCATAACTCTACCTTGCCCTCGGGCGGAACACTGGAGCAGCCAAATCCAGACCTATTTCTTGATAAAACTTTGCAACAAGCGAGTTTACATCTTTCTCGTTCCCAGACCACGAATGCGCACTGGGATTAAGTTTTTATGCAGCGGGAAAACTTCCCAGATGATGATGTTAGGGTGAACACAGGTTAGGTTTCACTGAGTTACTAGCCACATGCACTCGATTTCCCTAATTGTCACGGCAACACCGCAGGAATGTACATTAGGCCTAAGTGATTATGAATATATAATTATATGTAAGAGACCTACCTTAAGAATAAGATGTGTTAAGAGACCTATAATAAGCATTCCTTAAAGCTTTATTGTGCCTCCGCACCGACTCCAGGAAGTCCATGCAATGTGCCACACTATACACCTGTACCCAAAGTACTTACCCACTAGTGAGTAACCTCACCCAAATATGGAATGCGAATCTCATGACCATCTTGGTCACCTCGGGAAAAGTGCCGTGGTGTACAAGCTATATAATTATCTGATTTCAGGAATGTTTTGAGTGTGAACGTTGATCTTTACACTGATTATCTTACCATTCAATTACCTTACTTACTAGGTACCATCGTACTAGCTGACTGTACTTTATCTGTCCGAGAATGAGTACCTCAATACAAAGTTCCTGTTGGTGCAGTACTGGAACATAGCTTCACGTCATAAATTATGGCTTACCGAGGTCAATAGCTTTGGTGGGGTAAGCACTGCAGCATCTGTATATGTAAAGGTAAGCACTATGTACAGTACAGTGGGTTAAGCACTGCAGCATCTTATTTTCTGATCGTTTGGGTCATTATCACTGATTATTGGTGTACATCAGTAAGGTCTTGGGTTTGGGAGATACATGACAAAATTGAATGGCATGTGGCAGGATTTGCTCCAATACCATGATGTGTACATTGATGGTATAGAAATTGATTTATTCCACCATGGTCAAAAACAAGTTAACAGCGCCAATGGAGACTGCCATACAGTGAGTAGGCATACACACTGTTCGCCTTAGTATGGCAAGATTGACATGCATGCTCTGTATATAGCTCACTTTTGCCTAGCCTCGTCCCAGGCGCTCGGTAATTGGGAACGAGGCTAATTTTAGCCATTGCAGGCCTGTACGCACATCCTAAATGTTCCTTTATTTTGCTAACCAGGACCCTATTCATTTCTCACAATCTGAGTGACACAAATGAACCAGGCAGAAATTCTAGCGTCTAGTTTCAGTATACATAGATGCAACTCACAGTGATTGCTTAGTAGCTAGCTATGTGGATCCTTATGATGCGTGCACACAGTAATTCAGAAATGGATTGGAACTTACTGTTGAGTTGATTGTAACCCAGCTGGCTTAGTACAAGTACAAGCAGAATGAGCAGTCCACATGCTGCATATGTACACCTACGCAACACTGTCACATTCGACATTGGTACTAAGGCATAAGTTAGTTACAGACATCAGGCTAAGAATGTAGCTACATGGGTTCACAATAATTAACATAGCTGGATACAGACAAAGAGACTAGGAATTCACAGAAAAAAATTTAAAACAACCCAAGAGCAGTTAGCTAGTGCAGTTTCGATTGTTGCAAATATGTTCCCTTAGCTACATGTGGTAGCAAACTATAGCTACGTAGGAGTTAAGGCCTCATGCAATAAATCCCTCAAGTATCATACCTATATATCACTGCAAAAACGAAGTAGTTACTTCGACTGCTTGGTGGTTACTATAGCTGCACCGTGAATTTGGACATGCAGAATCGAGGCAATACTATTAATGTGGAGGATGATAGCATCCTACATAAACTGAGCATTCCAGTAGTACCCTACATAAACCAGTTTGTGTAGGATGCTACTGGAATGGCCACTCCAAGTTGGATGGTACTGAAATGCAGGCAACTTGGTTCCTGCATGTTCAAACATGGTGCAACTGTAGTAACCACCAAGCAATCAAAACAACTACACCATTTTTGCAGTGAGAATTGTATAGGGAAATGGTACTTCAAAGTATGTATCATACATGAAATTGATATCACACAGCCTTAGCTAACTCCTACATATGATGTGACATACATCTAAGACATACAGAACATTGTTACTATGAATGAAATGTATCCGTACTTAATTTCACTAGCTATGCATCTTTGGTATGGTACTATATTATGCAACAAGGACTCCACTAACTATAATCCTTGGTTATTTTAACTAGGTATATTTCTGCAGTGTCACTGTGACGATATCAAATGCGTAATCAGTCACATCTCTCCCCACTTAGCATTGACCAGCAATGTATCTGTCTGGTGGTTTCCTGATGCGAGATGACCGGCCGCGAGGGAGGCTTCAGGGGAAATTGATTGTTCATTTGGTGCAGTGTAAACGGAAGTATCAGTGGCGCCAACTGGTGATGGATCTGATGACAGTCCTTGGATTGGGTAGCTACCATAACAGCGTCACTCACTGACGTTCCCATAGTTGCTGGAACAAGGATTCCTCCTGGAATATGTTGTGTCTTCACCAGGGTCTCGGAGTCAGCCAAGCTCTTAAGATGGTCCAGGTGGCGACGAAAGATACAGCCATCGTTGAGCTGTACCTGCTCCATTAGAACCTTGGACCAGATCTGAAGTTCAGGGCATAAACAGAATCCCCACGCTGCAGTACGTGACCTGGGCTTTGCGGGGCTATCACAATGCTCTTTCTGAAGATCTTGCCTGTGCTGGACCTTCCTATGAAATCCAAATGGGTGCGAAGATGGCGGGCGACCCATGAGAAGTTCTGAAGGTGCAATCCCTGTTGTTGACTGCGGGGCAACTGACCATGCACCTTCACTTCCAGATCGACTGTGAACTAGTGGGGCAGCCCACTCTGAGAATGCCATTGGCTCAATGGCCCATTCCTTCTCCAACCACTCCAGTTCCAATTCCACACCCTTCCTCAAGAAGGGACCGCTCTTGGTTTGCAGAAACAAGGTTGAGCTTGTGTTCCACCTGCTAGTCCATTGTGCATCCCAGTCATGCTAGTGTCACGGTTTCAGACATCAATCAATCAATATAGAGAGTCGGTTCCACAACACTGATTACAAAGAGTTTTCGCAGTACCATCATCCAGAGGCTTATATTCAGAACAAGGATGCACTTAGTTACAGTCATCAGGCTAAGAATGTAGCTACATGGGTTCACGATATAGCTGGATAGCTACAGACAAATAGACTAGGAATGTGTAATCAGTCACAGTTGTTCTCTCGCTAAGTCACAAGCTGGCCGTAGTTGCAGGTTGGTAACTCCTTCACAGGGTTGTCGCAATGGTGGGGCTAAATTAATAGACAGATCTCAGTCTCTCTTACTATAACCTATTTTCGCAGTTTGAGTTACACTTCAACTGGCTTCAACTCCATGCATGGACCTTCGCACGTGAAACTATGAAGATGCCCTTTGTGCAAGCAGTATTCGAGATCTTCGCCTGTATGGTTTTTGTACGTTTGTTTGTGAGACTTTCACTGAGAAGGAATGTTTATGTCGCAAATAGCATCCCTCTCAGTCCCACACACAGAAATTATTAGTCTGTGCACCTAGCGATTAGTCTGTCCTGGCTCTAGGATTGAATAAAATTGAGAACCTCTCCCACATTTGTACTATAGCTAGGTGGCTGAATCCAGCAAACACACCTCTTGGCTATGGGCCTGGTGTGCTGATGGATCATCCCCAGGGAATACATGTAGACCCAGGGTGTACAATTGTATAGCATACAAGTGTAAAAAAAACACATTAAAAATGTATGGAGATGTAGCTAGGGATAGCAGAAAGTAAGAAAACAAGCAAGGAAAGTAAGAAAACAAGCATAAAATAGTTCAGTATACAACCCCATCTTACATATCTTTCCACATAATACATGTATAGTGAGAAAAGTATGTAGGGTGTTGTATACTGAACTGCCATCATCACTGCTTGTTTTCTTACTTTTTGCTATTCTGCTATCCCTACATCTCCATACATTTTTAATGTTCTCGGCGCCGAAGCGCCGAGACACAGTGCTGGGTACATAGCTGGACCGGAGCGCATGCGCAACGGATTTACTAACTAGTAATGTGCATGTGGCCGCACCCTACTGTGCAAGATTTCAGCAAGAGAGCAAGAAGTCGGATTACAAGGTATACGCAAGAATGATCGTCTGAGGAGCGCCAAGAACGTAGACTATACAAGCTGACTGAGAATAAGTCAACGGCAAAGAACTTAAGGCCTGAACAAGAGAGTCCGGAACAGAGAGAGCAACGACTACAACGACTACAAGCTCACCGAGAGAGGAGAGTGAGACGGCTAAGAAGGCAACGAGAAACCACTGACCAACTTAGGTGACGGGAAAGAGCACATGATAGAAGCAGATAGGGTGGCTGTGAGTTTTGGGCTGTAGCCTGCAACTGAGGAGAGCAGGTGGTAAATCCATACGTGGTTTTTGGCCTGTTTTGTGTGGGTATTGATGATGGGGTCAGAGTGTGGGTGGGGCTTGGAGAAGGTCCAAATTTTCAGTTTAGTAGAGGGCCTTAAAATTTAGTTTTAGGGCGTTTTCAGAGGGAGCAGTTTGATGCAAACTATTGCTGAAACTTGTGTACGCTTTGATGCTGCCCATTTGTCCATCAACTTTGTTTCGGAGATCACTGTTACCCATGTTTCCTACCTTAACTGCGCATGCCTACCCACCGTGGGTATTGTGTGCTTGGATGCTTGGTGGCTGCATATGGTGAGAAGCTTCGTATGTGTTTAGATCTCATGCAGATACTATTCTTCCCCATACAGTGTCAGTGAGTGCATGTTTAATGAAAAGGTATTGAAGACTGGCACCACCTTCACGTCAAAAAAAAATGGTGAGGGATTATTCTATGGATGTACAGTGTTGAATAATGCAGGCAAACTAACCGAATGATATTTCTTCAAGGGATGGTCACTCCAATAATTTAGCGGTGAACTTAGAGCTGTGACCGGGATCCCGTATCTGTAGGTGAGGCATTGGTTTGTTCACTGTATTACCGGAAGTCTGAAAATTGATGCAGTCACGGTGGATTTTTCAAAAATCACAGGGTCACAGGGTCACCGGCAGGGTGGTCATGCAGTTACAGGCAGTTATTGGACAGTCATGGGTTGTGACCTAGTCACAGCTCTAAGCTATCGATACGGTATGTGCCCATAATTCGGTGGACAAGTCTAAGCTAGTGACGCCAACCTTCCTACTCTGTGACCATTGTAGTATTGAAGTGACAGTACTGGTAGCTGGAGACACTTAGTTGTGTTTGTATTCCTTCTTAGCACCTGCACCACTTCATGTCTGGTGGCTTTACTGTGCATACAATGTCATTCTACAGATTGAATTAGCACACCTCTGTCTATAGAATCACCTCCAGACAAACCTCAGTAGGCTGCAATACTACTATTGATGAGTTGACATATATGCATGTAGCATGTAGGCTTGTGCCGGAATAATTTTTAGCATACCTGAGCATAGGGCATAGGGAATAATATGGGCATAATAGGCAACGTTTATGGGCATAATCCCACGTGGAAGTAAATACTAATTGATGCACATCAATCCAATGGCAACTAGTAGTCATTGTCATAGCCGGAGTCTCATGCTGTCCAGTTGTGTGTGTCCAAACAACTGATCCATCTCCCTCTCGTTCCAGGATGCCCTCGGGCAGCACCTCTGACTGGTGATGCACCAGAGAGCAAAGCTTGTGTCCAGTGAGCCGAGGAATGTGGTCACAGCGCTCAGGATCATTGAGAGGTATGCAGCTGGCTAGGCTGGTGATTGTGGCTTGATTTAGTTCCTGTCCCTTGCACACCACCACACACACCCCAGGGTTTTATATGGGGGGGCAGGGATTTTGAAAAGTATGATGTAATGTTCGTTTCTTTGTAGCAGTGAAGGTACACTGTAATTCATATTGTAGTCAGACGGGTGTTAGAAACCAGTGTTCTCACTAGCTAGCCTCATTCCCAGGCCATCTGCCGCTTTGTTTTTTGTCGCATACGTGACCTTTGAACCCTTGTCAGATAAGCTTGCAGAAGGCCTGGTGCCATTCCTACGTCATTTACAGGCAAAGTGGACACGGTTATGAAGCAACTCGACTACACGTATGCTTTCGAGTTTACATTGATACCACGAAGACAGCAACTTGATGCCAACTCAGCGCTAACGGCAATACAGCATGCACTAACGTTTGACTACTCAGGCGTACCAAGCGCTTGGTAAGCTACTGTAGAGGTAAGCTTTTGTAGTTACCTAGGCTACTACAACCGTACAACAAGGAGTTCCATACCTGACGCCTCCAGCGGTCCACCACAGTAGCGTAAAAGCCAACAACAACTCGCTAGGAAACCTGCCGTTAGCCCGTGAACTTCTGGCACGTAGCCGTTTTACATGAAACCATGTCCACCTACATCATAACCATGTCCACTTTGCTTGTAAATGACGTAGGAGTGGTACCAGGCCTTCTGCCAGCTTATCTGACAAGGGTTCAAAGGTCACATATGCGACTATAAACGAAGCGGCAGACAGCCTGGGAATGAGGCTACTCACTAGCAGGAGCGCATGAGCCGCTGAAGGCGGCGAAGGAGCGTCGAACTAGTATAGACATGATGTAGTCCCTCACACCTTATGGTCATACCTTATATGGAAGACCATTGTGGTACCACGTAAGTGACTGATAATAATTTTCACGGGGTGGTACGCATAGCTGGAACGAGGCCATAAACTAAACGTTTCTAGTGTGTTGCACTGCGAGTCAGACCTGCCTCAGTTAGGCCTGACCAACGCGCCTCAATCCCAGCTTCGTCTTTTGGGTTGCAAGCCAGAGCACCAATGTAGTTGTACCACGATACCAGGAGCGTGCAAAACGTTCCTTTCCAGACATGTGCTTCTGAAGAAGGTTGCAGAAACCAAGTAACAGGTAGCTCAGTAAGACGCACAGCTTGTCACCCTCGCTCCAGTTGTATTTCGGAGGCTCCGGATACACTACAACAACATAGTCAGTTTACTACATGGTATTACCTCTTTTGTCCCAACTAATCAGCAGAGTTCAAAGTTCACATAATTTAATATTCATAAAAGGAATCACCTCATGTACGATCCCGCCTTTTTTGTCCTGCTCGAGAACGAGACAGTGAGATACTTTTTGAGCTGGCCACTTAGGCCAAAAAGATGAGCCAACAACTGGTGGAAGGCGCCCTCAACTACCTCCCACGTACGGGTGAAGCGACGAGGCGTGCGCTGGAATGGAGACTCATCGGACTGAGAAGGGGATGCCGAGCGCGGCACCTCCGGCTTGAGTGAGGAGGGCGATCACGATGGTGACTACATACCGGACCAGGTCGGAGACCAACACAAGATCTCTAGCATCGGCGCCAACGTTGGCGCTGGTACCGTGGACTAGCGGAAGGGTCGACAGCCTCCCAAGGCGGGCCCGCCAGCCGCAATGAAGGGTCGATAGCCTCCCAAGGCAGACCCACACCCAGGAAGGGTCGACAGCCTCCCAAGGCGGACCCGCACCCTGCAAGGGTCGACAGCCCCGCAAGGCGGACCCACCGTGACTGGGCTCAGCAAGGGTCGACAGCCTCCCAAGGCGGACCCACACCCAGGAAGGGTTGACAGCCTCCCAAGGCGGACCCGCACCCTGCAAGGGTCGACAGCCTCGCAAGGCGGACCCACTGTGACTGGGCTCAGCAAGGGTTGACAGCCTCTTAAGGCGGACCCGCCACCAGCCTAGGGTCGACAGCCTCCAAAGGCGGACCCACACCAAGAGGCGGTGGTTGCTGCAATGATGACGGTATCACGACCACCGTCAAGGCCTTGAGACGGCTATTCGTCATCTGAGGAACCGGAACTACTAGACCAAGATCAGGGTCTGACAGTAGTCTCATCTTGTCTTGACCCAGCATCGCTGGTGAATCAAAGGAAGGTACAGTAGCTAGCTAGCTAGCTAGCTACCTGGTACTGTCAAAGTGCCTTCGCAATGAAGCATTTGACCACACACATGAGATGCTTCCTCTCCAAGAGGAGTGTTGCTCTATTTAAAGAGCGCCCTAGACCAGATTTGGACTCCTGTGCCACACCCATGCAGGGGGACAAGTAATTGTCAGAGTTCCTGGGGGAACACCCAAGCATCCTGATGCTGAGCTAACCAAGGTCCTATTGGCAGTTCTAGCTTCCATGCACCTCTGGCAGATGGACTTGGGATTGCAGCCTAGAGCCTGTCGACATCACAGGTATGGGCTAGTAGCTAGCATGCTGTGTGTGATTAGGCATACATCAGAGTTGATTCTCAGACTATAATATGGTTGTCAGATAATGGATCCATTGTGGGGACCTGATGATACTCTAGCTAAGGACACCATTATTTTTTGGTGAGGATTTTTCAATCTGCCCTTGCAACCAAGGAAGAGAAGTCACTGCCCTCTCTATAAGGCAGTTGCAATCACAAGAGATGCAAGAAACCTTCAGGTAGGGCAAGAGCTTGCCATGATACTCAACAAATCTGACCAGAACAGAGGAGAATTCTGCTGGGGGGGAGATGTCATATGCTAAAAGCGCTCCTTACCATGATCCAAGGCTATCACTAAAATCAGCTCTAAAATTCCTGCCAAAGCAGCTTGGATGGACAATGATATTAGCCATAAGAAAGGAAGGGGGTCGCTGGCTGATTGACTCACCTTTTCAGAAATGGGGAGAAAGTCCACTGACCCCCTTGCTGGAGACAATACCTGGAAGCATACCCCACAGCAAAGCAGCAGCCCAGGAAGGATTCACTAGGACACTGAGAGCTTTGCTCAGGCTTGTCAAAGGAGGTGCAAGACCTGGCTGCAAAGAGGTCCGACAACAGGGAGGGATACATCCCTTGTCCCAGAGTCAGACGGCGGCTCAGGTTACCCAGTGATAAAATCACAACAGATTCCATTTCAGGGTCGGACATGGCAAGATCCTCATGTTTGGTCGAAGCAGTGTACCATATACTCTCTCCACTGAGCCAGCTGTGTCGTCAACGAGCTGGGAATCAAGTCGATCCTCTACCTTGATGATATGCTGAGATTACGGGAAGCAAGGAAACACTTAGCCACAGCGATATCAGATGGAAACTACTGGTAGCTCTTGGATTTGTGATCAACATAAAGAAGTTAGAGCACCCTCTCTCTCCAACATGAGAGTTGGAATTTCTTGGTTTCCTGTTGAATTCCCGCAGCATGATAATTGTCTTGCTGATGCATAAGCTGCATGCCTTGAACCACTAGGTGAAAAGGGATGACAGAGTATTTAGGGAAAGATGGCAATACAGGAACTGGCTTCCCTCCTGCATGGGGACAATGGTATACCTGCGCAACTGGCAATTTTTCCTCCGTCTGGAGACAAGTCATGTCATGCACTCAAGAGAAGTCTCATATGAGACGGAAATGGAGATATAGCTACCGTCAGATATGGAATGGTGGCTGGACAGCTCCAGTCGTCACATGTGGTGGGGAGACCCTTCAGATCACTTGATGGGATCTAATGATCACATATGCACCCAGGATATATGTTGGAGACAAGGGGGTGAATACAGGAGGCCCCTGGACAGCTCACGGAGAGACCCGCCGCATAAGTGGTATCGAGTTACTGACTGCCTTTCTGGCTGTGTAGTCATTTTCCTCCAAGCGAGCTCCATCCTCTTTCACCTGGACAATGTCTCAGCAGGTGCATTCCTGGACAAGATGGGAGGTACCCATTCTTCTATCCTAAGGGTGCCTTGAAAGAGACATGTATGTTCATGCAGAACATCTAATTCCTGGAGTAGCTAGGGATTGTATGAACAGACTGGGAATCTGGACACAGCACAGATTCCATGCAGTGATTGAAGTTCTTAATGGGGATAGTTCTATAAGCTTGGGGACAGGTTTGGCCCTTCTCAATCAATATGTTTGCCTTTCCGGATGGGGGCCAACTTCGACGTGGTATTGCAGCTGGAGACCAGACCCAGCAGCCTTGACAGTAGATGCCTTCTCGGTCTTATGGAAGGACCATTACCCATACATGTTCCTCCATTTATCCTCATCCCGTGCAGCCTGCACAAACTCGGAGAGGACAGCAGTCCTGATAGCCCCATGCAGTATGGCCAGATTTGGTTTCCTAAGCTTCTCAAGGGTTTGGCTTGATGGACCTTCCAATCCCGATATGGTGACAAACATTGTGAGGACCTAAATCACCCATTGACAAGGGAGGGTCATCACATTCCACTAACCGCCTGGCCTGTCTCTGGAGATCGTATCATGTAGTACGTGTAGGTCTTCCAGACCACAGGTTACCACTATAAGTCATAGTGACGGTTGACAGAGTCAGCATATATAATCATTCTAGTAATTCTGGTATTTTTGAACAGGCTGGGCATTGATCCTGGAGTTTATGCACAAACAGTTTAAGACTGCAGGGAAACAGTACCGGACAGTACACTCCATGAGGTGACACACAGTCGAAGTGGACAGCAACTATTGGTTTCTCGATCGCTTTAAGGGAGTGTTTAAGTGTTTACCACCAGCTCCCGCAGCATGGGTTGTAGATTTTTATCTTGCATCCAGAACCTCATGCGCACATAATGAAGTTCATTCAAATTGCTGTCCTGCGAGGTAACTATATTTTATGACCTTGTCCAACTCGGACTTGGCTCATATGTCCAGACTTGATGTCATTGGGACTTGAATAAACACTTGCATGGCTCAGATGCCCAGACTTGATGTTATTAATTGGACTTGAACTCTTGGCTCAGATGCTGAGACTTGATGTCATTAATCTGACTTGAATAAACTCTTGGCTCATAGCTATGCCCAGACTTATATTAACTCAAATGTCCAGACTTGGTGTTACTGGACATATATGCAATAGTAAAAAAAAAAAAAAAAGTAAAAAAAAAAAAAAATGATTGTGATCTTGGATTTACAAGATCAAAAGGAAGGGACCTCCAGTGGAGGCCTGTTTTGTACCAGAGGACCCAAAGCTCTCTCCATTGCACAAGCCGATTCTATGAGAACCGATTGGAGGGACTGTACGTGGTCGAAACTTGGGAACACTCTTTATCAGTCCGCAAGTCAGCTGAAACAGCTACCATAGGCCACTGGCTGAGGAGGCATTGACCATGACACCAAGACTTGGCACATTCTACTTGTGCAAGATTCGCTGAACGTTCAGCTGCAGATATCATGAAGGATGACTGTTGGAGCTCTATATACCTCCAGATTCTTCATAGACAACAGATTCAGGCAGTTTGGTCGTGGAGTGCTGATGAAGCAGCAATCCTCCAGACAACAGTGGTGGGCTTTGAACGATACCATGTAGTAAACTGACTATGTTGTTGTAGTGTATCCGGAGCCTCCGAAATACAATTACAGATTCCTCAAGGATTGTAGCAATCTGATGAGGAGGATGAATTGTATGAGGAGGTGGAGGATACACGGAGACAACATAGTCAGTTTCCCACCCTGACCCTTTTCCCATCTCGGTGGTACTATTACCACACCATCACTATGTACACATCGATTGGCAAGTATAAACTTCTAACAAGAGTTGTGGGGAAGGTCCCAATGGGACACCACAGCTAACTGTACTTCAGTCGACTTCCTATGCTTTTAGATCAAGGCCAACCAAAGGATCATCCTAAGGCCATCAAACTGACCATGAATATCTTTAAATCGAGTAATCCTTGCATTGTCTGACAATAATATTGTCCAGTGATGAGAAGGCTGCCATTTGTCTTTTTTCTCAGCTGTTGATAACATGAATGTTGATAACTGTTGATTACTCCTTTTACTGCGTTCCTTTGCATTCCAAAAAAGGCGGGATCGTACATGAGGTGATTCCTTTTATGAATATTAAATTATGTGAACTTTGAACTCTGCTGATTAGTTGGGACAAAAGAGGTAATACCATGTAGTAAACTGACTATGTTGTCTCCGTGTATCCTCCACCTCCTCATACAATTCATCCTCCTCATCAGATTGCTACAATCCTTGAGGAATCTGTAATTATTCCACACGGTTTGTCATTCAGGGTATTGCGTAAACTGAACCGCTTCCTTCTCGTTCACTACGGAAGCTTCGAAGATGGAAATATCCAAGTTACGCAGTCTCTTTAACAAGTAGCGTGGTTCATTCATAGAAATGCGGTGAACCTTCTTCGTTGGCTTGCTGGCCGTTGAAGCTGCTGCACGTAGCGCCATTGTCCTAGCCAGCTAGCTCTAGTACCTATGGCTGCACAAGGCCAATTTGCCTTTCATACTACTTAGCTCTGTTTCACACAAATCCTTACAACTGCATTACGTAATGGCATCTTGCCGTATAAGGTAAAATTTTGGAGGTGTGAAGGACTACTACATGTCCTAGGGCGGGCATGCGGAGTTTGACGCTCCTTCGCCGCCCACGGTGGCTCATGCGCTCCTGTCAGTAGGCTTCAACTGAAGAGCACTGTGATTCTAATGTGCCCTTTGTGGCTGGTCTAAAACTACAATGTACCCTTTGCCAGCCTCTGAATGTTGAATACTTTTAGCAACCACTTGAAATACATGGCTTCACAAAGTTACTGACAAGTATGAATCTCATTATTTGCCTCAAATTTCTGGCTAGAACACTGTTAGTAACATACCAGAATGCATAATCAGAGCATCTATTTTTAAAATTTCCAGGGAGCATGCCCCCAGACCCCCCCCCCCCCCCCCCCCCCCCAGCAACAGCCATGCTGCACACAGCCGTCGCGCAAAAACTTCCCCATAGCTAAAAGCCCTGCACCCTCTCACACACCACTCACACATACACCCTCTCTCCTCGATTCTGCGATTCTCCCTCCATCCCCCTCCCTCCCTTCCTCCCTCCCTCCATCCGTCCCTCCATCCCTCATTCCCTCCCTCCCTCTCTCCCTCCTCCCTCCCCTCCCTCCTTCTCCCTCCCTCCCTCATCCTCCCTCTCCCTCACAGATTGCCACAACTTGTTGAATTTGCAGTGCAGTTTAAGGTAAGTCTAGCAGGACGCATATGCACACAAACAACAAGCAGTTCTGAATGCATCAACTAAACACGAATACTCTGGATGTAGTATTTGAGGACAAGTTCAGACAGATAGTAGTGAATTTGATGTCATTGGTCTGTGGTGTTATGGACACTCTTGGTGTGTGTGAGACAGCTGGCTTGCTTGTGTTCAGCTGCTGTGTGCAGCTTCCCAGCTGATTTTGTCCCCTCACAAATTATGTCTTCCCTGCTACTCCTGTGGCATCTCCCCCCCCCCCCCACACACACACACACACATACACACACATGCACATGCACACGCACCAACACACGTGCCCTCATGCACACACGTGCACACACACCACACAGATGCACCAGCTGTGATCACTTGCTAGAGACAGTTTCATGGACCATCCAGTCTTGTGGGACTAATGACAAAGGGTACGTGGTATGATTGGCTCTATCACTGCAATGTATGTTCAAGTACTAGTGACATCTATAAGGGGTCCACATGGTTGTTGCCTGAGGGGGTCCAAATGTCCGGGGGTCCTTATTTATCAGCAAAATTAGTTCCAGGGGTGTGGTCCATATAGTTGTTGGTCTCCGTTCCAATTCTGTCTGCCATTGCGGCGATTGTCTGCCACTGCGGCAACAGAATATTTTATAGCACCTTCCCGACCTCTGACATGCACTGATTTAACCTTTAAGCATTGGTGGGATGGCTGTGCCAGGGTGAACAGATTTTTAAGGGTAGCCAAACCTCGAGGGTGGCTGTGAGTTTTGGGCTGTAGCTTGCAACTGAGGAGAGCAGGTGGTAAATCCATACGTGGTTTTTGGCCTGTTTTGTGTGGGTATTGATGATGGGGTCAGAGTGTGGGTGGGGCTTGGAGAAGGTCCAAATTTTCAGTTTAGTAGAGGGCCTTAAAATTTAGTTTTAGGGCATTTTCAGAGGGAGCAGTTTGATGCAAGCTATTGCTGAAACTTGTGTATGCTTTGATGCTGCCCATTTGTCCTGGTTTCGGAGATCACTGTTACCCATGTTTCCTACCTTAACTGTGCATGCCTACCCACCGTGGGTATTGTGTGCTTGGATGCTTGGTGGCTGCATATGGTGAGAAGCTTCGTATGTGTTTAGATCTCATGCAGATACTATTCTTCCCCATACAGTGTCAGTGAGTGCATGTTTAATGAAAAGGTATTGAAGACTGGCACCACCTTCACGTCAAAAAAAAATGGTGAGGGATTATTCTGTGGATGTACAGTGTTGAATAATGCAGGCAAACTAACCGAATGATATTTCTTCAAGGGATGGTCACTCCAATAATTTAGCAGTGAACTTAGAGCTGTGACCGGGATCCCGTATCTGTAGGTGAGGCATTGGTTAGTTCACTGTATTACCGGAAGTCCGAAAATTGATGCAGTCACGGTGGATTTTTCAAAGATCACAGGGTCACAGGGTCACTGACAGTGTGGTCATGCAGCTACAGGCAGTTTTTAGACAGCCACGGGTTGTGACCCAGTCACAGCTCTAAGCTATCGATACGGTATGTGCCCATAATTCGGTGGGCAAGTCTAAGCTAGTGACGCCAACCTTCCTACTCTGTGACCATTGTAGTATTGGAGTGACAGTACTGGTAGCTGGAGACACTTAGTTGTATTTGCATTCCTTCTTAGCACCTGCACCACTTCATGTCTGGTGGCTTTACTGTGCATACAATGTCATTCTACAGATTGAATTAGCACACCTCTGTCTATAGAATCACCTCCAGACCAACCTCAGTAGGCTGCAATACTACTATTGATGAGTTGACATATATACATGTAACATGTAGGCTTGTGCCGGAATAATTTTTAGCATACCTGAGCATAGGGCATAGGGAATAATATGGGCATAATAGGCAACATTTATGGGCATAATCCCACGTGGAAGTAAATACTAATTGATGCACATCAATCCAATGGCGAATAGTAGTCATTGTCATAACCGGAGTAACATGCTGTCCAGTTGTGTGTGTCCAAACAACTGATCCATCTCCCTCTCGTTCCAGGATGCCCTCGGGCAGCACCTCTGGCTGGTGATGCACCAATGAGCAACGCTTGTGTCCAGTGAGCCGAGGAATATGGTCACAGCGCTCAGGATCATTGAGAGGTATGCAGCTGGCTAGGCTGGTGATTGTGGCTTGATTTAGTTCCTGTCCCTTGCACCACACACACCCCAGGGTTTTATATGGGGGGGCTGGGATTTTGAAAAGTGATTTTCGTGTAAGGTACACTATAATTCATATTGTAGTCAGACGGGTGTTAGAAAACCAGTGTTCTCACTAGCTAGCCTCGTTCCCAGGCCATCTGCCACTTTGTTTTTAGTTGCATACGTGACCTTTGAACCCTTGTCAGATAAGCTGGTAGAAGGCCTGGTACCACTCCTACGTCATTTACAAGCAAAGTGGACACGGTTATGAAGCAACTCAACTATACGTATGCTTTCGAGTTTATATTGATACCACGAAGACAGCAACGTGATGCCAACTCAGCGCTAACGGCAATACAGCATGCACTAATGTTTGACTACTCAGGCATACCAAGCACTTGGTAAGCTACTGTAGAGTTAAGCTGTTGTAGTTACCAAGGCTACTGCAACCGTACAACAAGGAGTTCCATACCTGACGCCTCCAGCGGTCCACCACGTTAGCGTAGAAGCCAACAACAACTCGCTAGGAAACCTGCCGTTAGCCCGTGAACTTCTGGCACGTAGCCGTTTTACATGAAACCGTGTCCACCTACGTCATAACCGTGTCCACTTTGCTTGTAAATGACGTAGGAGTGGTACCAGGCCTTCTGCCAGCTTATCTGACAAGGGTTCAAAGGTCACGTATGCGACTATAAACAAAGCGGCAGACGGCCTGGGAACGAGGCTTCTCACTAGCAGGAGCGCATGAGCCGCTGAAGGCGGCGAAGGAGCGTCGAACTAGTATAGACATGATGTAGTCCCTCACACCTTATGGTCATACCTTATATGGAAGACCATTGTGGTACCACGTAAGTGACTGATAATAATATTCACGGGGTGGTACGCATAGCTGGAACGAGGCTATAAACTAAACGTTTCTAGTGCGTTGCACTGCGAGTCAGACCTGCCTCAGTTAGGCCTGACCAACACGCCTCAATCCCAGCTTCGTCTTTTGGGTTGCAAGCCAGAGCACCAATGTTAGGCATGAGAATATTATGCTACCATATTCAGTTATTTTGCTTTTCTTTTATGCTCCAAATCTGGCCTA
This sequence comes from Axinella damicornis, assembly GCA_963931865.1. Lineage (NCBI taxonomy): Eukaryota > Metazoa > Porifera > Demospongiae > Axinellida > Axinellidae > Axinella > Axinella damicornis. The sequence goes on along the minus strand of OZ007514.1, from coordinate 8,228,237 downwards.
ATTATGCTTGATAATCATGCTATTATGCTTCCAAATTTTGTAACCACAAAAAAATGCAACACACGGCGGTACACAAACAATACATCATTACAACAGAATATTGGTCATTGCTTGTTGTATTGTAGCATAAGTGAGCTTTCAACATAGTCTTGGAGTGCATTGTCCTGGCGTTCGCCAAAAGAAGCGTTCAGGATGGAGAAGACTCTCTCAGCGGCTGCAGATGAGGGTTGAATAAGGACATGCATGCGCAGTTTTGCTTCCAATACAGCCAAAAACAGGCTATTATGCTCGCATTATGCTCGGTGGTTTTAATGACCTATTTTGCTCAAAATTATGCCGGCATAATATTCTCATGCCTAACCAATGTAGTTGTACCATGATACCAGGAGCCGTGCAAAACGCTCCTTTCCAGACATATGCTTCTGAAGAAGGTTGCAGAAACCAAGTAACAGGTAGCTCAGTAAGACGCACAGCTTGTCACCCTCGCTCCAGTTATTCCACACGGTTTGTCATTCAGGGTATTGCGTAAACTGGACCGCTTCCTTCTCGTTCACTACTGAAGCTTCGAAGATGGACATATCCAAGTTACACAGTCTCTTTAACAAGTAGCGTAGTTCATTCATAGAAACGCGGCGAACCTTCTTCGTTGGCTTGCTGACCGTTGAAGCTGCTGCACGTAGTGCCATTGTCCTAGCCAGCTAGCTCTAGTACCTATGGCTGCACAAGGCCAATTTGCCTTTCATACTACTTAGCTCTGTTTCACACAAGTCCTTACAACTGCATTACGTAATGGCGTCTTGCCGTATGAGGTAAAATTTTGGAGGTGTGAAGGACTACTACATGTCCTAGGGCGGGCATGCGGAGTTTGACGCTCCTTCGCCGCCCTCGGTGGCTCATGCGCTCCTGTCACTAGGCTTCTACTGAAGAGCACTGTGTCCTTGGTGATTCTAATGTGCCCTTTGTGGCTGGTCTAAAACTACAATGTACCCTTTGCCAGCCTCTGAATGTTGAATTCTTTTAGCAACCACTTGAAATACATGGCTTCACAAGTTTACTGACAAGTATGAATCTCATTATGTGCCTCCAATTTCTGGCTAGAACACTGTTAGAAACACATCAAAATGCATATCAGAGCAGGAACAGCGCTGCTGCGCAAAACCCCGCCAGCTGAAAGCCCTGCACCCTCTCACACACCACTCACACATGCACCCTCTCTCCTCGATTCTGCGATTCTCCCTCCATCCCCTTCCCTCCCTCCCTCCCTCCCTCCCTCCCTCCCTCCCTCCCTCTCTCTCCCTCCCTCCCTCTCCCTCCCTCTCTCCCTCCTTCTCCCCCTTCTCCCTCCCTCCCTCATCCTCCCTCTCCCTCACAGATTGCCACAACTTGTTGAATTTGCAGTGCAGTTTAACCGTTTACTAGCTAATGACGCCTTAAGGTGTCATGAGACTTTCAGCTTCATGATGTCACATCCGGCAGTCCTTGAGAGATAGGCTCTGCGCCAGCAGAAAGGGCGGGGCAGGGGGAGGTGGGTGGGTGCACCCGAAGGGTGCAAACAGCATGGCCGCGTTTGGGCTCAGCTTTGAACGGCCCTTGGTTGGAGCCGGGTAGGCCATTTCTCGGGTTTTAAGCGTAAATGGACTTAGAAAGTAGCTGTCTTGCCTTGTAGGCCCTCCATTTCCAGTGTTCATGGTCAGTTTTTTAGCTACGGCAGGTTGGCCACTTCTCGGGAGGCTTGATTGCAAGTTCGTTAGTTGGTGGGTGTGGTTAAGTCACGATATGCTTAGTGTAGCTGAAATTACCTGTGTGAGCAGTTTCGAGCCCAGCAACGCCAGGGAACAGAAATTAGGGTATGTTTAAGTTAAGTGTTCTATAGACTGAAAATGACCTAGAGAAATAAATTTAGGCCCTAAAGAGTTAAGGTAAGTCTAGCAAGACGCATATGCACACAAACAACAAGCAGTTCTGAATGCATCAACTAAACACGAATACTCTGGATGTAGTATTTGAGGACAAGTTGAGGCAGATAGCAGTGAATTTGATGTCATTGGTCTGTGGTGTTATGGACACTCTTGGTGTGTGTGAGACAGCTGGCTTGCTTGTGTTCAGCTGCTGTGTGCAGCTTCCCAGCTGATTTTGTCCCCTCACAAATTATGTCTTCCCTGTAACTGCTGTGGCAGCATTCCCCCCCCCCCCCCCCCCCCCCCCCCCCCCCCCCCACACACACACACACACACATGCAAGTATGCATGCACATGCACGTATGCATGCACATGCACACACATGCACACACACATATGCACCCACACATGCAACTCCACACACGACACACACACACAGTACACCACACAAATGCACCAGCTGTGATCACTTGCTAGAGACTGTTTCATGGAGTCTTGTGGGACTAATGACAAAGGGTACGTGGTACGATTGGCTCTATCATGGGAAGCCTTACTATAAAACTAGCCAACAAGGAATTATAATTGTGGAGAAGAGCCCGCCCAAATCATATCTGGTGCGATATACATATTGCCCAGTGCAATATGTATATTGCACTGGATGTCCTGTACAATAGGTATAGCTACACACCTGTTTGTCTGGATAAGACCTGTCCAACCCCCTCAGTGGCATGGTCTAATTACTACATACACAAATGCCATGTGTGTCCTGCTGTTCTGTCTTATTCCCCTGTGGGAATAGTGCAGCACACAGTAATGATTAGCATCGTACCTAGGCCTTCTCACCTCTAGCTTGATAGACTACACCTGGGTGTAATGAAGGTGGTATTTCTAGGTTTCAAATTGTTGAAGTTAGAAATGAAGGTATACCCAGAGGTTACCTGCCAGGTCGCTAAGTGAACAATCATTGTAGATTTTCCTTGTGTGCATGCTCTTGAGTTCTTGCAGTGGTGTTCTCTGCTGAAGGTTTGGCAGCCCACTGGATCTGATTGTCAAGGTCGAGGGAACACTGATAGACTACAACCATGACTCGCAAGTGTGAGTCCAACGTATGCACTGCACTCGGTCCCAGACATTATCCTGCTGAGCACAGCTACTCTTTGAAACGCACAAGATTTATTTATCTTAGCCAATTGCAGTAATCAAGGCAGTAGTGTACTTGTCCATGTAGTGGGCACAACTTATAGATTCTCCCTTCCTCCCTCTCTCCCTTCCTCCCTCTCTCCCTTCCTCCTTCTCTCCCCCTCCCTCTTTCTCTCCCTCCGTCCTCACCCTCCCTTCCTCACCCTCCCTCCCTACCCCTCCCACCCTCATCCTCTCTCTCCCACTCCCTCTCTTCCTCCTTCCTCCCTCCCTCCCTCCCTCCCCCTCCCACCCTCATCCTCTCTCTGCCACTCCCTCCCTTCCTCCCTCCCTCCCTCCCTCCCTCCCTCCCTCCCTCCCTCCCTCCCTCCCTCCCCCTCCCACCCTCATCCTCTCTCTCCCACTCCCTCCCTTCCTCCCTCCCTCCCTCCCTCCTTCCCTCCCTCCCTCGTCCTCCCTCATCCTCCCTCCCTCACGGATTTGCAAGGCATCCTGATGAATTTGCAGAGCAGTTGAAGGTAAGTCTAGCACGACACACATGCACACACATTATACATACTTGCACATACAGTACATGCACACACACACACCTACACTCACTACACACCCATGCACCTGCACCCACGACACACCCACGCACCTGTACCTCCACCTCCACACACGCACCTGCACCCATGACACACGCACCTACACTCACGACACATCCACGTTCCTGCACCCACGACACACCCATGCACCTACACCCACGACACATCCACATACCTACATGTACACTAACGACACACACATGCACCTACATGTACATTCATCAGGTGACGTTTGAAAACATCTGACTGATGACCCCCAGGACGATGATGTGAAGCTTCCAGAGCCTCTACCTGACAATAGATACTTGGTGTGAGACCAGAAGACCTACATGTGGCAACTTAAAGTTAGTTAAAAGTGCATACAAATTCAGCGAGGAAAAAAGAATTATTTATCTCATTGTCTAAATGATGAGGGACATTTCAAATTTTCAATGTGCCTGTGCCAAATCATTAGCCTCGTTCTCAGGCCAGGCCATTGCCCAGCTTTTCGTCACTTTCAGTAGAGCCTGGGAACGATGCTACTGAACCATTACAGGCCTCAATGTTTGTCATGTGTGGTGTGTGATCTCCAGCTTCAGTTGTAGGCTATATGATCAATACACCACTCAATGCAACACTGATCGTCTGTTGACTGTTGGCAACACAGCACAGCTGTCATTTGCAGTAGTTGGAGTAACCATGGAAACTCCTGTTGCTCAGGCTGTTCTGAAATAATTCGCTGCTAGGCGTTATATAGAACTGCCAATCTCCTCAGTGCGTGAGCCCAACTATAACACGTCTAATCTTTGGGATTCCGCTTGCGAGACTATTAATTATTGTGTCTGTTTCCCATCCACTTCCGGTAATATAATACACGTTCAGTGCAATCAGTGCACGTTTTCTCAAGTATGTGAGAGCTAGGAGGTTATGTGTATGTAAATGAGATCACACTAGCTATAATTATAAGGAATTTACATACAATATTTTTGTCTACAGGATGGTGACATATTTATTTATTTGGATGGGGGAAAATGTTCCTGCCATATTGGGTGTCCCTCCCAAGCCTGCAGACAGGGGTCGCGTGAGACACAAGAACCCGAAATACAATGATTATGTTGACAAACTTCATACAATTTAAGTAGTATTATTATAATAACCTTGAGTTATTAAGAGTAATTTTCAGTATCCTAAGTTTTCCATAGCCTCATTCCCAGGCCATTCCCTCAGCCAGTATTTGATGCATGCATTATGCAAATACGGCGGGGAAATCTGGTCACGTGTGATGATGTCAAGTAGACAGTGGTAGACACACAGGGGGCAGTGCCCAGCAAAGAATCTCAATTCCGTACTATCCATCTAAAGGCAGGATGTCAGTGTACACAAGGCAGACGACCAGTTCTGTTTGTTGTTCACAATGTCGGGGATCAACGGATTGACTTGAAACGGGTACTATAACACCCCCTGTGTGTCTACCATCTGTCTACCTGACGTTATCGCACATGACCAGATGTCCTATATAGGTCTTACCCTGCCATATTTGCATTCTGCAAGCGATCAAATACCAGCAGTGGGAATGGCCTGGGAGCGAGGCTAGCGCTTACGAACGTTGGTATGCACATGCATGGTTACTTTTTGTATGGTATTCAGCAAATGTATTTGCACACTTTTATCAGATAATTTCAGGTGTTTCTCAGATTGTATTCAGACCAATATCAGCAACCATTCATATATAGCAGACATTCAGACAGTAACCTAAATCATACTTTGACCTACGGAATTCATGCTGCAGTAGTCAAATTTCCACAGAGGAGCGCTATGATATGATCAGGTTTCCTGCATGAACCGGAATCATGCATGCCATGTCTATATAATTATGTGTACAAAGATTTAGTTGGAAACTGGATCCGGTTGAACGTACGTGTTGCATGGAAACTGTGCATGTATCTGCAGATTTCTCTGGTTAGAAACATACAAAGAAGGATAAAAGAGAATTGGTCCCAGTCGACACTATGTAGTTAGAATACCACGGGTGTAATGGAATCCCGTATACCTAAGGGTGTGCTTCCCAGGAGGAAAAATGCTCCCTGTATCCAGAAGAACATGTCGTACAATGCAGAAGCTATATTATACAGACGAGCCAATTAAGCTGTCTTAACTTTGCCCGTTTTGTAAGGGCACCAAACTGGACTGGCATATTGGGTCCACCTATTGAGATAATTGTACATGTCTGAAATAGCAAATAGCTAGACTCAGAGTGCATGGTGGAGAAACAGCGTGGTAGATAAGGCCAAGGAGTTTTCTGGCTTTAGTACGTAACGGTATTATATTATGTTGCTGATATGCTGGGACCAGGATAGGTCACCTGATAGCGGTAGATCGGTATTGTTGACTTTCTCCAGAGACTGGCCACAAAGGTTAGGGATTGCATCGGGATGAACGCAAAAGTTAGTCTTCCTTAATTGTGATGTGCATTTAATTTGCATTTTTGTTCTGCCAACCCAGTCAGAGAGATACCGTCAGTGTCTTGTTGCAACTGTGCAAAATCAATATACTCGGTTTGTAGAGTAGCATGTGCATAGAGTACTAACTTAGTGTCAGATAAGGGCTGTGTTTTGATGCCATCATTATAATTGTAGCAAAAACAAAAGGGGATCGATGACCCTGACAAGACAGGTAGCTAGCGGCTCTGATGTCACACCATTCACAGAAACCTGTTGCCTCCAGCTAGGGAGAGAGGTAGCCGAGTCAGTATCCAGCGGAGAAGTACAGGGTTGAGATAATTATTGTTGTTCTTGAGCTTGTCTATCAGTGCACAGTGAGGCACAGAGTCCAAGGCCTTCTAACAAAACTGCTCCTACATCTTCACCACTCCCTAGCAGTTGCAACCAGTTGTGAATACTTTCCAGTAGAGCAGTTTTTGCCAATTTTCTCTTCTAGAAGCCAAACTGGGACCCAATGAATGGTTTTGGGTGATCTGTCAGAATACTGCAAATGTGTTTCATAATCAGTATGGGCAGCAATGATAATTATAGGACAGTAGTTTGTATATAGGGTTGCCCTTGTCAGAGGATTTGGGGACCACTACTTGCAATGGAGAAGAGGTTCCGGAAAATTTGATTCGAGTTGTGATAGATAATTTACGTATGTTATGAGCTTAGTAACTGGGACAGCAATACTTAGTTCTGTTCCCTTCAACATCTTGCCAGAAATCTTATCTGGGCCACTTGATTTAGCTAGAGGTGTTTATTGGTTGCAGCAGAATGTATTTCCTCAGGACAGAATAGTTCCTCACTAGTGGTAGGGCTAACCTCTGATGGTGTAGTTTCAGATAACACATCTGGGTCATGCAGGGGTGGCAATGACTCACTGAAGCAACAAGACAAGTAGCTATCTATTCAACGTTGATGGCTTGTCCTTGTCTATAATTGTTTCATTGCCATCCAGTGAAAGGGTAGGTACTGCAGACTTATACATCTGCTCTCATGTACTTCATTGTTGCCTTTCATTGACATTCCTATTTAAAGATTGATAGTTTGGAAGTACGCAACATAGCTCGACCTTGTTTCTCATTGTCCTCAACGTTTCCAGAGCTGTGGGGACCCACTTGGCTCGAGCACGTCCAGAAGTTTTCCCTACGTATATATGAGCACTAAAAGTTGGGATACTAGTAGCTATATTGTGAGAGCAAAAATGGAAGATTTTGCATGAAAGCCAAGTTGAGTAAAATGAGCTTTAATATTATGGATAGTGATGTCATAACTTCCTGGGAATGGGCACTCCCTTTGCAATTGGGTACATGAGATCAGCAAGTGATGAAGTCACGTGTCCAGTCCTATAGTTGGAAACAGCTGGCCATGGGAAAAGTGAGTTGTACTAGTTATATCATAATTGTGCTCCATACAGGAAGCCATGACTGGCTGTGAGTTCGCTTGTCGTCCATATCTCAGCCTGGTAGGCAACATTTTATGAGTGCCGCAATAGCATTTGTAAACAACAGAACAACCTCAGCATTTTGGGGGAAGGGGGAGAGGACTGGAATTCATATCCCAGGGAAACCCAAGCCTTCGTTTACATGGAAACACACCCATGATGTGAGGAATAAAACCACCACTATAGCATGCATGTTCCTTGAAAGTGTATAGAAGTGATTTTGGTGGTGGACAAGAAGTGCAGCAGCACCATCAAGCACCTGAATTTATGAAGACGCCCCATCCTATACACTCTTCAGCTTAGTACTCTTGTCTAGGATCCTGGTGTTGAGCTATATCAACTTTGCTTCCGAACTCTAGCACTGCCGTCGGTGTCATGTCTCTCTTTGTTGCTGTTTGCAGTTTGCTCACATTAAATTATGCTTGCATGGTTTCATACTGAACTGGTCCATAACAGTGTCTTAGCCAAAACCAAACAGCCGATTCAGTTAGCTATATACCTGAATCCATAGAGGAATGTCATTCAGGGTGCCTCAGGAGTGGTTTACTGGCAGACTATGACTGTGTGATACCCAATCCAGGTACAAACAGAGCTTTGATTTTCTTCTGTAACTTAAACTCCAAACAATGCAATAGCTAGCTACTCCCATATTCTTAATCTTAATATCAGAAGAACCCTTACATGGGAACTTTAATCCGACTAGCCCTCTACCAAGTCACACTGCCCTTAGTTCGTGTGTGGGTTAAAGCTGCTGGAGTGTTTCCAAGGGTGCTTAAGTCCGAATGGGAGGGTTCAATCTCAGACCATATCCAATAGCAACAACTTGAGGGATGATACTGTATGAGAGTTTGAAGTTCAGAACCTACCCATAGGTGTAGGAACAGGCTTAAGTCAGCCAGGACCTTCTGACACGTATATGGAGGATAATAGTACGTCTATTATTGAATGTAATGCTGAATGCTGCCAGGGTGTGCATGGTTGGGCTAAATATAGTTTGTATGTAAACTAAACAAACGATTCTTATCGACACTCCCTCTGCAACACAGATTGACACCTTCACCACCTCTTCTACATATAAATCATTCCTACACTTATGCTACTCTGCATGTGGAAGCCTGCAAAAATCAATACACATAATAATTTTTTTGCAAGCTCTCAGATTTCTGGCTCCTACCTCAATTTCAAAGACAATGACCTAACTGGGAGAAAAATCTCAGGTCCATCCCCATATTTTCAAAATGTGGTCATAAGCCACCTGACTATAATATTATTGCACTCACTGCAGTCAAAGAAAAGGGCATGCATGGAACTTACGCTGCAGACAGTGCCCCCCCCCCCCCCCCCCCCCCCCCCCCCCCTCCCCCACAGTATCACACCCATTAATTATATAAACAGCTCACGGTTTTGGATAGTACGTACAAATAATTAATGTTTGTTTGCATGGTGTTAGCTAAATTCCATGCAGTGATCTACTCAATCATGAAGTTGATATTACCATGAAAGTTTAATTAATGTTGTTGTACACATTTTAGATTTTTTTCCCGGGGATGCAATATAAATTAGGAACACCTGTGTTTAACACCCATATGCACATACCGGTAAATTCGTACTAACAATGCAGGAGCTATTCCTCTGATAATGCAAAACTTGCTGTGGCATCTGTTACAGCTCGTGAACCCATTGGAGATCCACGGAATGTATGTTGAGCAGTTGTGCCGTCTGTGTGGGATTGGTCTGGCTGCTGCTGAGGTTTTGTGTCAGTGAAAACATTGCGCATGTGCTTGTTGCTATAATATTTCAGCTTTACTGCAAGTAGTCATCATTTTTGCTATAGTTTCACAATAATGTTTCATAATTTCCTTTGCCCTTGGTTAAAGGCTTAGTTAGCTCTAGATATTCACCGTCCCAGTTGCACACACATGCTTGAGCTCCTTGCAACTGCTAGCTACATCACTATTATTATTCGGGTATGTAGCTACATCGAGGTTTTGTCTTGGTTAGACGTGCTGCCTTCTGGTCCGAAATACATTCAGCAGAGGTACATGTATACCATGATAAGCAGTATGTAGCAAAGTGGCATCCATGCAAGTAAGGTGAAAGCATGTGACCATGCTAAGGCAGTTTGGTAAAATGTTTGCATTCGGTGACTCACAGCAAAGTCATATCGCTATAACTACGGAATGATGACTGTATGCTATAACAATATCTCTACAGTTGTCTGTTGCATTAGCTAGAATCCAAAAATTGATGGCCACAGCCGTTCCAAGTAATGACCTTCCTCTGGATTGGGGTGATCACTGACGTAAACAATCAGCTTCTCATAAAACTCCCTGGGATGCGAATGTATCCGCTGTCTGGTCACTCCAAACACCCCTCCGTGAGTGGCAGTTATTACACGTGGATGTGGGGTGCCAAAGATTGTTTGCCAAAACTCTCCCAAGGTTTGATTAGTGAGGCGTATTTCACCTCTTTCCATCATCCCTACCCACTTTCCTGACCATTCAATCTTTCCCCAGTTGGATTGCTTAGTCATCAACCTAGTTGAAAATTGCTTGGTTCTGCTCTCGGTGATATAATCAAATTGGTTGTGATACTGCTTCCGATTTCTAAGATGTCCAAAGTCTGCTTGAAGAAAGACTGTCACATTAGCAAGGCAGTGGTAGTTATGGATTATGTGATGCAAGTAGGTGTGTCCTTCCCGGCCAACATTGGGTAAGGTCTCCCACAGTTTAAACTGGAGTCGTGGATTACGTTGACCTCCTTTGTGGTAGACATGGCAGTGGTTGGCATATGGCAGAGCCCAGGCGAGGTTTTCCTTATAGTGAGCAATAACAAACTCGTAATCAGGCACTGACTTAGGTGGTGGTTGGCAGTGCAGAGTACGGTCAGAACTCTTCATGGAGTTGACTAAGTTGGGGTGAGGATAGGTTTCCTCAGGGATTCCAAACATAATGAAGTCTACTACTTCCAATCCCTGCATAACTGAGTGGTCTTGGCTACTCACTTCGTATCGCCATCCGCCAAACCGACCTCGTGAGTAGATACCTTTCGATTCAAGCCAAGGCTGGATTGTGGCAAGCAGTCTCTCCCTCTTCAGAAACGGCACTGGGTAACCATGCTCCAAACGATGATGATATGTAGATAGTACTTGCTCCCTTTCAATAAAGCCATAGTTAAGCAGAGCAGTTATAGTATTCTCAGTTAACTGTTCTTTACCCCAATAAGCTAGATCTCCACCATACTTTGGCTCTGCAGCCTCACACATCAGTGACCAAACCTTGCCAGGGTCAGGAACAGTATCATCAGCATAGTTTGAGAATACAGTCACTCGATAGAATGGGGAGTCTGAATCTGGAAAGTACATCCATGACTTGTTGGCTAGGAACTCTGGAGGCTGTCCTTTTAGTCCAATTCCCACAACATGTGTGTGAGAATAGACAAACTTTGTACCTATGCTCTTCATTTCAGCCAAATTTGTGTCATTGCCTGTCAGCATCTGCAGCAGTAAGTCGATTGGAAGGGTTGATATGAGGTAGTCATACTTCAGTTTGTATCCAGTTTCAGGAGCATTTGCTACTTGCACATGGAGAGACTTAATCTGTGTGTTAACTGCTATGACCTTTTGATGAAAGTGGAACCATCCCTGTGGAAGTAGGCTTGAAACACCCTTCCAAACCGCTCCAGTTCCTCCATAGCGTGGAAACTTAAAGAAATGGTTAAGTCCCCACTCTGAATCTTTTGCTTTTGCGTCATCCTTGTCAGTTCGTTTAGCTTTGGCAATTTTGTCCTTAATTTCGTTCACATTGGGAACAGCTACATATGCACCTACCCAGATGGAGTTCATCTCTGTTGGGTCCACAGTCCATACTTTACGATTGTACTTTCTCATGAACACCTCACAAAGTCCTTCTCCAAAATTTCTAAGTAACCAATCATCAAGTGTTTTGGGATTACTGTTAGTTGGATGTTTGACTATTTGCTCAAGACCCTTTATAGATGTTTCCCGTTCCTCGGTATCCATCACATGGATGTTGTGCTGTACTGGGTATGGTATGAACCTTCTCTTTCCACTTGAACCCATCATGAATGCGTACGATGCCCGGGAATGCTTGTTCCATTCCTGCACTGATTTATTGAGAACTGTTTCAAAGTATGGGTAATGGGAGAAGACAACATGGCCACCATTATCCCAAAGGAAGCCGTTACTGTCACGATATGAGCTGGCGGTACCTCCAGGCCCATCTTCTTGCTCGAGAATGACTACTTGAGTGTTGCTAGCTAGTACACCAAGTTCATACAGCCTGTATGCAGCTCCCAGTGTTGTAGGGCCTGCTCCAATAATCACAATTCGTTGTGTCTTGTTCCGGTCAATATAACATCTTTCGTCTACTGGCTGCATGTAATTAAAATTCAAGAGCTAGGTTAGCATCACTTCTTTGTCCTCAACTAGTATATAGCTAAAGGTTATTACTATTACACCTGTGCCACATCACATAATCTGCATAACATTATCACTTCTGTTTTCCCACTTCCCAATCTATAGATCTGAGAATTAATCTAGTATGGCAATACCCCACTCAAGCTGGCAGGGATGTGCTTCCATATAGTTGATTGAATTCAGACAGGATCGTTTGTTAATTGTTCCTTCCCGCCCATATGAAACAGCCTAAAGAAGTGAAACCATCTACTTAAGAAGCTATAATGTAAAAATTGTTTTGGGCTTATGGGCACTAAGATAAAACATTGTCAGTAGTCTTTTGTTAACTGGCTCGCTGGTTGACAGGATCTCGGTTACAATAGCATTTATAAACACGAAGCTTTTCTGCAGCCTACCATCGTATGGACTACTAATGCTAAACACACAGAAAAGTTCCCTAAGGCGGAGCACTGGAGCAGCCAAATCCAGACTTATTTCTTGATAAAACTTCGCAACAAAGCGAGTTTACATCTTTCTCGTTCCCAGATCACGAATGCGCACTGGGATTATGTGTTAATGCAGCGGGAAAACTTCCCAGATGATGAAGATTACGATGAAGTCCCATTAGGGTGAACACAGGTCAAGTTTCACTTAGTTACTAGCCACATGAACTCGATTTCCCTAATTGTCACGGCAACACCGCAGGAATGTACATTAGGCCTAAGTGATTATGAATTTAATTATATGTAAGAGACCTACCTTAAGAATAGGATGTGTTAAGAGACCTATAATAAGCATTCCTTAAAGCTTTATTGTGCCTCTGCACCGACTCCAGGGACAACAAAGTCCATGCAATGTGCCACACTATACACCTGTACCCAAAGTAATTACCCACTAGTGAGTAACATCACCCAAATACGGAATGCGAATCTCATGACCATCTTGGTCACCTCGGGAAAAGTGCCGTGGTGTACAAGCTATACATCTGATTTCAGGACTGTTTTGAGTGTGAACGTTGATCTTTACCTTACCATTCGATTACCTTACTTACTAGGTACCATCGTACTAGCTGACTGTACTTTAACTGTCCGAGAATGGATACCTCTATACAAAGCTCCTGTTGGCACTGTACTGGAGCATAGCTTCACGTCATAAATTTTGGCTTACCGAGGTCAATAGCTTTGGTGGAGTAAGCACTGCAGCATCTGTATATGTAAAAGGTAAGCACAATGTACAGTATACAGTGGGTTTAAATTAAGCACTGCAGCATCTTATTTTCTAAAGATCGTTTGGGTCATTATCACTGATTATCGGCGTACATTTGGTCTTGGGACATCGATCATGAGATACATGACAAAATTGAATGGCATGTGGCAGGATTTGCTCCAATACCATGATGTGTACATTGATGGTATACAAAATTACCATGGTCGAAAACAAGTTAACAGCGCCAATATATGGAGACTGCCATACAGTGTGTAGGCATACACACTGTTCGCCTTAGTATGGCAAGATTGACATGCATGATCTGTAGCTCATTTTTGCCTAGCCTCGTCCCAGGCGCTCGGTAGTTGGGAACGAGGCTAATTTTTGTCAACTGCAGGCCTGTATGCACATCCTAAATGTTTCCATTATTTTGCTAACCAGGACCCTATTCATTTCTCACAATCTGAGTGACACAAATGAACCATCAGGCGGAAATTCGAGCGTCTAGTTTCAGTATACGTGCATGCAACTCACAGGGATTGCTTAGTAGCTATGTGGACCCTATAATATTACGATGCATGCACACAGTAATTCAGAAATGGATTGGAACTTACTGTTGAGTTGATGGTAACCCAGCTGGCTTAGTACAAGTAAAAGCAGAATGAGCAGTCCACATGCTGCATATGTACACCTACGCAACACTGTCACATTCGACATTGGTACTAAGGCATAAGTTAGTTACAGACATCAGGCTAAGAATGTAGCTACATGGGTTCACAATAATTAACATAGCTGGATAGAGACAATGAGACGAGGAATTCATTAAAACAACCCAAGAGCAGTTAGTGCAGTTTCTACGAGTTCTTGTTGCAAATCTATACTATGTTCCCTTAGCTACATGTGGCAGCTAGCTAGCTACATAGGAGTTAAGGCCTCAATAAATCCCTCAAGTAGCTATATTCTTAGCCTGTGTGAAACTATGAAGATGCCCTTTGTGCAAGCAGTATTCGAGATCATCGCCTGTATGGTTTTTGTACGTTTGTTTGTGAGACTTTCACTGAGAAGGAATGTCTATGTGGCAAATAGCATCCCTCTCAGCCCCACACACAGAGATTATTAGTCTGTGCACCTAGCAATTAGTCTGTGCCTGGCTCTAGGATTGAATGAAATTGAGAACCACTCCCACATTTGTATTATAGCTGGTGGCAAATCTAGTTTGTATGTGTGCAGACCCTCATGAAAACCAGCACTATCGCTGATGAGGCATTTCCTGTCACAAATTAATCTATCTATCTATCCAGCAAACACACCTCTTGGCTATGGGCCTGGTGTGACATACAGCTGATGGATCATCCCAAGGGAATACTTGTAGACCCAGGGTGTACAAATGTATAGCATACAAGTGTAATTTAAAAAGTATGGAGATGTAGGGATAGCAGAACAGCAAAAAGTAAAAAAACAAGCAAGGATGATGGCATAAAACAGTTCAGTTATACAACCCCATCTTACATATCTTTCCACATAATACAATATAGTGAGAAAAGTATGTAGGGTGTTATGCCATCATCCCTGCTTGTTTTCTCACTTTTTGCTATTCTGCTATCCCTACATCTCCATACATTAATGTTTTTTACACTAGTTTACCTCATTTTTGTGGTAGCATACTTCATAGCATTCCGCCCACAGTACACAATTTTGAGTTCAAAGTTCAAAGTTGCTCTACGCATGCGCACATACAACAGCTCCCTGACCAAATCCCAAATCTAGAGAGGTGACCTTTTAGGCATTACACTTTACAGGCCCCGCCCATTTTCGTGTTAGGGCGAATTTGGCTGGTGTGGTAGCTGGACTGGGCTGGTGAGAGCCTGAGAGGGAGTAGATGTGCGGCCAAGACTCTGTAACTGAGAGCTGAACGTGGAAAAGCATACCTAGTTTTGCAGGGGGTAGGTTGACCTTTTGGAAACCGGCCTGCCATGGCATGGCTTTGAGGGTACTCTGTTTTTGAGGGTGGCTGTGAGTTTTGGGCTGTAGCTTGCAACTGAGGAGAGTAGGTGGTATATCCATACGTGCTTTTTGGCGTGGGTATTGATGATGGGGTCAGAGTGTGGGTGGGGCTTGGAGAGGGTCCAAATTTTCAGTTTAGTAGAGGGCCTTAAAATTGAGTTTTAGGGCATTTTCAGAGGGAGCAGTTTGATGCAAACTATTGCTGAAACTTGTGTACGCTTTGATGCTGCCCATTTGTCCTGGTTTCGGAGATCACTGTTACCCATGTTTCCTACCTCAACTGCGCATGCCTACCCACCGTGGGTATTGTGTGCTTGGATGCTTGGTGGCTGCATATGGTGAGAAGCTTTGTATGTGTTTAGATCTCATGCAGATACTATTCTTCCCCATACAGTGTCAGTGAGTAGGGGAAAGGTATTGAAGACTGGCACCGCCTTCACGGACGCATGTCAAAAATGGTGAGGGATTATTCTGTGGATGTACAGTGTTGAATAATGTAGGCAAACTAACCGAATGGTATTTCTTCAAGGGGTGGTCACTCCAATAAGCGGTGAACTTAGAGCTGTGACCAGGATCCCGTATCTGTAGGTGAGGCATGGGTTTGTTCACTGTATTACCGGAAGTCCGTATACTACCAAAAATTGATGCAGTCACGGTGGATTTTTCAAAGGTCACAGGGTCACAGGGTCACCGGCAGTGTGGTCATGCAGTTACAGGCAGTTTTTGGACAGCCACGGGTTGTGACCCAGTCACAGCTCTAAGCTATCGATACGGTATGTGCCCATAATTCGGTGGGCAAGTCTAAGCTAGTGACGCCAACCTTCCTACTCTGTGACCATTGTAGTATTGGAGTGACAGTACCCGTAGCTGGAGACACTTACTTGTATTTGTATTCCTTCTTAGCACCTGCACCACTTCATGTTCTGGTGGCTTTACTGTGCATACAATGTCATTCTACAGATTGAATTAGCACACCTCTGTCTATAGAATCACCTCCAGACCAACCTCAGTAGGCTGCAATACTACTATTGATGAGTTGACATAATATTATATACATGTAGCATGTAGGCTTGTGCAGGAATAATTTTTAGCATACCTGAGCATAGGGCATAGGGAATAATATGGGCATAATAGGCAACATTTACGGGCATAATGCCACGTGGAAGTAAATACTAATTGATGCACATCAATCCAATGGCGAATAGTAGTCATTGTCATAGTCGGAGTCCCATGCTGTCCAGTTGTGTGTGTCCAAACAACTGATCCATCTCCCTCTCGTTCCAGGATGCCCTCGGGCAGCACCTCTGGCTGGTGATGCACCAGAGAGCAAAGCTTGTGTCCAATGAGCCGAGGAATGTGGTCACAGCGCTCAGGATCATTGAGAGGTATGCAGCTGGCTAGGCTGGTGATTGTGGCTTGATTTAGTTCCTGTCCCTTGTACACACACCACACACACCCCAGGGTTTTATATGGGGGGCTGGGATTTTGAAAAGTATGATGTAATGTTCGTTGCAGTGATTTTCCTGTAAGGTACACTATAATTCATATTGTAGTCAGACGGGTGTTAGAAACCAGTGTTCTGACTAGCTAGCCTCGTTCCTAGGCCATCTGCCGCTTTGTTTTTAGTCGCATACGTGACCTTTGAACCCTTGTCAGATAAGCTGGCAGAAGGCCTGGTACCACTCCTACGTCATTTACAAGCAAAGTGGACACGGTTATGAAGCAACTCGACTACACGTATGCTTTCGAGTTCGTATTGATACCACGAAGACAGCAACTTGATGCCAACTAAGCGCTAACGGCAATACAGCATGCACTAACGTTTGACTACTCAGGCGTACCAAGCGCTTGGTAAGCTACTGTAGAGGTAAGCTATTGTAGTTACCTAGGCTACTACAACTGTACAACAAGGAGTTCCATATCTGACGCCTCCAGCGGTCCACCATGGTAGCGTTAAAGCCAACAACAACTCACTAGGAAACCTGCCGTTAGCCCGTGAACTTCTGGCACGTAGCCGTTTTACATGAAACCGTGTCCACCTACGTCATAACCGTGTCCACTTTGTTTGTAAATGACGTAGGAGTGGTACCAGGCATTCTGCCAGCTTATCTGACAAGGGTTCAAAGGTCACGTATGCAACTATAAACAAGGCGGCAGTTGGCCTGGGAACGAGGCTACTCACTAGCAGGAGCGCATGAGCCGCTGAAGGCGGCGAAGGAGCGTCGAACTAGTATAGACCTGATGTAGTCCCTCACACCTTATGGTCATACCTTATATGGAAGACCATTGTGGTGCCGCGTAAGTGACTGATGATAATATTCACGGGGTGGTATGCATAGCTGGAACGAGGCCATAAACTAAACGTTTCTAGTGCGTTGCACTGTGAGTCATACCTGCCTCAGTTAGGCCTGACCAACGCGCCTCAATCCCAGCGTCGTCTTTTGGGTTGCAAGCCAGAGCGCCAATGTAGTTGTACCACGATACCAGGAGCCGTGCAAAACGCTCCTTTCCAGACATATGCTTCTGAAGAAGGTTGCAGAAACCAAGTAACAGGTAGCTCAGTAAGATGCACAGCTTGTCACCCTCGCTCCAGTTATTCCACACGGTTTGTCATTCAGGGTATTGCGTAAACTGGACCGCTTCCTTCTCGTTCACTACGGAAGCTTCGAAGATGGACATATCCAAGTTACACAGTCTCTTTAACAAGTAGCGTGGTTCATTCATAGAAACACGGCGAACTTTCTTCGTTGGCTTGCTGGCCGTTGAAGCTGCTGCACGTAGTGCCATTGTCCTAGCCAGCTAGCTCTAGTACCTATGGCTGCACAAGGCCAATTTTCCTTTCATACTACTTACATGTATATAGCTCTGTTTCACACAAATCCTTACAACTGCATTACGTAATGGCGTCTTGCCGTATAAGGTAAAATTTTGGAGGTGTGAAGGACTACTACATGTCCTAGGGCGGGCATGCGGAGTTTGACGCTCCTTCGTCGCCCTCGGTGGCTCACTGTGTCCTTTGTGATTCTAATGTGCCCTTTGTGGCTGGTTTAAAACTACAATGTACCCTTTGCCAGCCTCTGAATGTTGAATACTTTTAGCAACCACTTGAAATACATGGCTTCACAAGGTTACTGACAAGTATGAATCTCATTATGTGCCTCAAATTTCTGGCTAGAACACGGTTAGAAACACACCAGAATGCATATCAGAGCATCTATTTTTGCAAATTTCCAGGGAGCATGCCCCCATCAGACCCCCCCCCCCCCTCCCAGCTAAAAGCCCTGCACCCTCTCACACACCACTCACACATACACCCTCTCTCCTCGATTCTGCGATTCTCCCTCCATCCCCCTCCTTCCCTGTGTCTCCCTCCCTCCCTCCGTCCCTCCCTCCCTCTCTCCCTCCTTCTCCCTCCTTCTCCCCCTTCTCCCTCCCTCCCTCATCCTCCCTCTCCCTCACAGATTGCCACAACTTGTTGAATTTGCAGTGCAGTTTAAGGTAAGTCTAGCAGGACGCATATGCACACAAACAAGCAGTTCTGAATGCATCAACTAAACACGAATACTCTGGATGTAGTATTTGAGGAGACAGATAGCAGTGATTTTGATGTCATTGGACTGTGGTGTTATGGACACTCTTGGTGTGTGTGAGACAGCTGGCTTGCTTGTGTTCAGCTGCTGTGTGCAGCTTCCCAGCTGATTTTGTCCCCTCACAAAATTTAATTATGTCTTCCCTCTAACTGCTGTGGCATCATCCCCCCCCCCACCACACACACATGCACGTATGCATGCACATGCACACACATGCACACACACATATGTCACATGCAACTCCACACACGACGCGCACACACAGTACACTACACAAATGCACCAGCTGTGATCACTTGCTAGAGACTGTTTCATGGACCTTCATCCAGTCTTGTGGGACTAATGACAAAGGGTACGTGGTACGATTGGCTCTATCATGGGAAGCCTTACTATAAAACTAGCCAACAAGGAATTATAATTGTGGAGAAGAGCCCGCCCAAATCATATCTGGTGCGATATACATATTGCCCAGTGCAATATGTATATTGCACTGGATGTCCTGTACAATAGGTATAGCTACACACCTGTTTGTCTGGATAAGACCTGTCCAACCCCCTCAGTGGCATGGTCTAATTACTACATACACAAATGCCATGTGTGTCCTGCTGTTCTGTCTTATTCCCCTGTGGGAATAGTGCAGCACACAGTAATGATTAGCATCGTACCTAGGCCTTCTCACCTCTAGCTTGATAGACTACACCTGGGTGTAATGAAGGTGGTATTTCTAGGTTTCAAATTGTTGAAGTTAGAACTGAAGGTATACTAGTGCAGCGGCATATCAAACCTATCGTTCACGTTATAGTTAGACTATGGCCTTGAGTGGTTTATGGGAAGTAACCACGAGAGGCTGTTTATTTAGACCACGAGGCGCAGCCGAGTGGTCTAAATGAACAGCCTCGAGTGGTTATTTCCCATAAACCACGAAAGGGCATAGTCTAACTGGCTTAGACTATAGCTACCTGAATTAGAGATCCTTGCACACTCCAACACTCCAGAATGGGCTGAGCCATGGTCTAATTTCCATAAATGCTGAGTCATCATGCTCCAATTTCTATAAACCCACAGCTGTTGCACAGCTGCATGGCTTCGGAATATAAACCACAGGCGGTGCCTTTGATTTGTATGGCTGCTATAGTCTAATTTTTGATAAAAGCCCTAAATTGGTACACATATAGATTAATATACTGTGAACATTTTTGGATATTGAGGCATGTGAAATTGTGCCTGCGTCAGCCGTGGTGGGCGGTTTCCAAATGGCCGCCATGTGGCGTTATTCAACGAGAATATTGCCGATATTGGTCCCCCAAATCAACGCCTCCCATATGTTTATTATAATCAACGATCGCCTGAGGACAATTCACATTGACCTTACTTCCGTCTTTCTGTTTTCTGCTCACGGTTGTTATGTTAGATGGATCATGCTGTGTTGACAGGATGACCACGGCGCGTGTATCCTGCCACACCGTCACGACAACATTGTCCGCTTGCCGAAATTCAAGATTGCCTCTGGATGCAAGGCCTCGTTTCGCCACTGTGACAAGGTCAGGGGGAAACATTTTCCGATTTGAGCAGAGTGTTCCTGTCGCATAGATGTTGTCGTCGAGAAGACTCTGAAAAAGGCGTATACTACTAAAAAAGTTATCCATGTAGATACAGTAGTTCTTGCCAACAAGTTCTCTTGTCAGAGTGCTGACCACGCTCCCCCCTAGACCCACTTCCGTGGTGTTCCCTTCCTTCCCTGTATAACACTGAAACTGACACACGTAGCCATTTGAGCTGTCCGCCCTAACCCAAATTTAAAACCCTCTCTTGGTAGGCTTCTTCGGCATATATTGTTTCATTGAACATCTGCCTTTGAAGCCTACCATGGCCTCATCAATCGATTGGTGTTTTGAGGCGTTGTAATTCTGTTGACATCCTCTGTTTACAGCAGTGATGACTGGACGGACCTTGAAGAGGCGATCATATTCTGGATCTGAGCGGTCAAGTTGTGTGGTGTTGTCTGAAAAATGGAGAAACCGCCAGATTGCGAGGAACCGGTCTCGGCTGATCCTGTCAGCAATGGGCGAATAATGGAAAACTGGGTCCTTC
This sequence comes from Axinella damicornis, assembly GCA_963931865.1. Classification (NCBI taxonomy): domain Eukaryota; kingdom Metazoa; phylum Porifera; class Demospongiae; order Axinellida; family Axinellidae; genus Axinella; species Axinella damicornis. The sequence continues at coordinate 8,207,395 of OZ007514.1, read as the reverse complement.
CGCCAGTAGTGGGCCAGTGCAGGTAACTGATTCACACCCATCAGTATGGCCATTCCAAGAAATGCGTAGATTTCACTCTCCGTCACATTCGTCCAACCGGTTTCTGCTCCTTCTCCAAGTACCTGCGCTGCGTACAGATTAGTCTGCTCAACCACTGTCGTCACCAATGCAGCAGTGAAAAACAGCTTGAATGTGTCGAGTATGGAAACAGGGATGGACACCATTGGCCCCACTGCTTCTGCAAATGGCTGGACTGTGATTGGTGTTGCAGTTGTCTGCCAAACAGGACCATCAGTGCTGCAGAGATAAGTGGTTTAGTGTTTTGTTGTGTTGGTGTGTCTGATAATAATTATATGTAATTAGATAGAGTGCGTTATGACATGCGAAGAGGCTGATACTGGACAAGGTGAAGGAAGCCAAGTGCTGTACCAGCCCCATGTCTTTCGTACATAGATTTGTATGTGCATGTACCTGGAATTGCCATCAGTGTTGCCTGTTCCACTGCCTCCTCCCCTGCGTCCTCCCCTGCCTCTCCCCCTGCCTGTTCCCCTGCCTCTTCCCCTGCCTGTTCCCCTGCCTGTTCCCCTGCCTCTCCCCCTGCCTCTCCCCCTGCCTGTTCCCCTGCCTCTCCCCCTGCCTGTTCCCCTGCCTCCTCCCCCATCTCCTGCCTGTCCAGCGCCCGCACTGGTAGGACCAACGTGTGTGCTACAGGGAAAGATATAAATATATACTTACTATTGCAATTCTGCTTTAGGTGCTGAACTCAAATATACCTCGGAGATGGAGACTGTGGTGTTTGTGTCCCAGAGTGTATTGGTGAAGGTGACCGAAAGGGAGAAAGCACCGGACGTGTTGGAGAAGGCGTCGGAGAAGGGGAGAAGTTATCGGGTGTGGATAGGCCATCATGTTCACTTGGACTGCTGATAGTGAAGACAGTGTCAACAATACAATTCTGTTGAATTCAATATTGTGCAGCATTCTTACCTTGGGTCATCATCAATAATCAAGTCATCAACATCAAAATCGTCGTCACTGCCTTCGCACATAGGCTCATCAACGTCATCGATCATGCCTATCACTTCCTCCATGGTGTACATGTGCTGTGAGTGAAACCCTGCCATTGCGTCTGATTTCCTCCGCCCACTTGTGAAGTACCGAGAATCGGAACGAGTATAGTGTGCTAGGTGGCGCTGTTGACACTCGAGAGTAGCTATGGCGGCTGTTCGCATCACGACTGCCTAGTTCAAGCGCGCCAAAGATGCCTACTGCCATGTGATCATCGTGAGGTAATGACTACATTTTGTCCACGTAGCTGCGATGTACTGAGCCACCGTTTGCTTGTATAAGTAGCTTGTTTGCGCGTATATTTACACGTAGCAGAACTGCAAGGCTTACACATGTACCTACTAAGCCTTTGTCCATAGCTAGGTAGAATTCCAACGCTTATGTTAATAATAGCTGTGTTTGTTATGTAGCTATGTGCAGGATGGTAACAAAAGTGTACTATCGGGGTTACGCGGCAAGTTACCAAAAGTGTACTATCGGGTTTAAAGGGTTAACTTAATATAAGTTCAGTATTAGCTATTCTGTTTTGATCTTTATTCTTTGCTTTAATCCCGTGTGCATTGTAGAATGTGATCACAGCCTTCGTCACACCAGGGCGTTCCATCCTCAAAACGATGACGATGACAACTGGAGAATTTGAGTTTGATGATCTCTTCCATCAGGTGAGCAAGACTGCTGTGAAATGAATGGAGTGACGTCTTTACAAACAGTCTTTCTTCTTGATGTGGTTTGAAGAGTATTAACTTTTTTTTGTACTTTGGGCTATTCAACTTGTATGCTATGTACATGTTATGCTGTATGCACAGAGTGGGAACGAGGGAGAGAACGTCCCTTACATTGGAGCCTCCGTTGTTATCTGGATCATCTTCATTATACTGATGCCCATCCTACTTACGAACCTGTTGGTACGTGGCAATATGTGTTTTCATACATGAATAATCAATGAAGCGGAAGCTTTGAAATTCATAATTAGGTGTCTATGTTAGCCCATATGCAATGTTCAACATTCAGCTATGGGGTATGGCTAAGTAAGATAGAGCCCTCCAATTCAGACTTGAACCGACATATATAAGCATCCTTGGAACACTTGGGCAGTGTTAATTGGTCACGGGCTGCACCCTTGACCAATTAACACTGCCCTCAGTTCCTGGGTGTTTTGGTTGGTTAAAGCCCTCATGTAAGGGCTGTATCCTATAATGTTATGTACTTTGACTAGGGGTGTGTGATGTTTGAATAATGTGGTCATAGAAGAATGCATGCATCACCACCTGTGCTCAGGGAGTTGGTACAGACATCCGTCTACTCCTGTGGTTTCAGCACTCCGGATCCCAAGAACTTGCCATGCACTATTTTCTTCTGCATCGGGAGCTGTGGCTACCGTGCATTTAGGCTATTCAACAGGACAATATGAATACATTTGTCACTGGATATGCAGGCTCTTCATCATATATACCCATTTGGCTCAATTATGTACTTGAGTATATTATGTGCTGGAGTCTCTCCATCAGTATCGGCAGTTATTCCTGACTGCAGGTTGGCCTGGCAGTTGATGACATCAAAGCAATACAGGAAGAAGCAGCTCTGAAGAGGCTAGCACTGCAGGTATTAACTATAGCGAATAGGAGGGCTATATTCCTCCTTTGCACGCACTGAATAGCAAACCTGATTGAGTGCAGTAAACTGTGCAACCTAAATTCTCGTTAGATTTGCATAATATTATATAGACCGCACGAACAACTGGTGATTGCTTGCAAAAGATTGTACCTTACTAAGAAAGTGCAAAATTGTAATAGCTTCAATTGCAATGTTGTTGGCTTGCAGAACATCACTGCTTACTCATTTAACACACAGTATGTATAGATGCATTCTTGTAACTTACAACCATATGCATACCTATGCTCCTTCATGCATGAGTATGCACCTGGGTGAACCGTCTGCTTCTAGTGAAAAAGCAAGGCAGCCAGGAGAAAATCCATCGCACGTTGCTCAGTATCCTCCCATTGCTGTATGCTCATCCTCCTTCGACTCATCTTTTACCTTGCTCTTCCTCCGCTGCTAGCTTCCTTCTCAGGCCTACCCTCCCGTTTTGTATTACCTTAGGAGGGATTTTGCTGGTTTATAAGCTGGACACTAGCTGCGCCCAAGGGGGAGGGAGGGCTTATATATAAACCACAGTGAGAGGGTGATCTTATAGCTCGTTACTAGGTGGTTGCTATGATTATAGATATAGCCACTCTTTACACCTGATATATAGTCACCGTTTGACATACCTGATATAGCTGAAGCAGCTCTTCCTTGAGAACCCATTTGTAAGTCTTCTATAACCTTGGCAACCACCTAGCAATGGGCAATAGGATCATTTATAGTGTGTAAAGACGGAGCTATAAGGAGAAGGCCTGGGGAATCTAAAGACATGATCAGCAAAGGAAGTATCTCTATTTACAGATATATCATATCATGCCTACTGTAATTTTGAATTGCCACAGTAATACCAAAAAAAACCTCTGCACAGGGAAATATACTACAAACTACACTTGCGGCAGTTTGCTACAGCTGCACAAAACATTGCTTCCACTGTAATACTTACGTTACCGTTAATACCCTTGCAAACTACCAAAAACCCACTTCAGTTTTGCGCACCTACGATAATATACATGAGTTGAGTGGCATTTATATAGGCCTGGCACGACAGTTATATGTTTTCACTCCTCTCAGGAATTTACCTGCAGGCACTTAACAGCACAAGTAAAATATTTCATCTAGAATGAAGGGGGTCTAGGACTTGGTCACCACGTACTGGCCAACAAAGAATCACTACCATGCTGTCTAATATTTCATTGTGTACGTACATGTGTATATAGGTTGGACTGGGTGGAGCAGCGATTCCCATACTTCCGCCGGCACTACCTCACCAACAAAGTGCATTCCCACCCTAATCGCAAACTGAACCCTTGGAGAGGCTCCTGTACAGCTTTTGGGGAGGAAGGGCGCATGACTCCCCTGAACGCCTTGGTGCTGCACTCAATCCACACCAATATCAGGTATATTTTATTACAGTTTGTATCGAGGGTGGATGTTAGTATAGTGTCATGCAACTGTGTTAATGACAACTGCATACCAATGCTGTTCATATTAACGTCCTTCTTGAGTCTTACTGCATGTGCCTCATAAATAGCATGGCCGTGACACATCGGTATAGGTACGGCAAAAAGTGGATAATTATGGTGCCGAACGGTACTGTAACGTGGCTAGGGTCCATAGCACTCACACTGAGAGTTGTGCTTACACTTCGGGTAGCTAATGACTGCCGTTATTGCTGGTAGTATCCCCCACTGTCCAAGTGATAAGGGCAGGCTAAGGTACTCACTGCTCGCTATCGGAGCCAGCATCTGTTCAGATTGCAGCCGTTTATGACCGCAAACTATGATACCTAGTACATTCAAATTCCATTTGCAACTACACCACTGTGTTGTCAGATCGCCAATCTTATTCTGCTTTTCACAACCTTTAGGAGTCAATTCACCAGGTGCAGCAACATGCCAGACAGCTGGTTAATGACATGGATGATGTGAAACTGAAGATGTGTGACTCTGTGGATCGCATACAAAGGCTTGAAGAAAAGCTAACGAAGATAGCTGAAAGTCTTGGCGTTCATATGGACTAGATATCAGCTAGGCTGCTACGTAGCAGATACAGTTCATTATTGTGTTGAGTTGTTGGTAGTATCTTAGCCTTTAGCCTTTAGCCTTTAGCTACGGTAGAGAAACTATGTAGCTATAGTATGAAGAAAAAAGTTTTATAATCTATACTCATACCTGTTGAGTACAGCATACATGTTTAACTATAATTATTCTTTTGAGAGATACCTACCTCATTTAAATTAGTATTTCCGATATTGAAATATATAACCCACAGTCTAAGCCAGTTATTGCACTCAAGCAGGTCTCTTATCCGTTTGGGATGCACCTAGCTACGTATAATCACCTCGGGCTTCAATTGCCCTTGGTGATTATAGGTAGCATCCCTATATAGAACTAAGACACCTGCTTGAATGCAATAACAAATGCACAATTAAGGTGCTGAGACACCTAGCTACTTGAATGCAATAACCTATATACTTGCACAAAGTACATGCCTACTAGCTAGTATGGAGCATGCAGACCATAAAGCTCTGCGTGGGGGGTGAGAGTTTGCAAAACTGGGCCAAGACATAAAAGTTGTACACAAAAACAGTAACGTCATGCTCTTTATCATGGGTGAAATGTTCTCTTTTGTCAGCTTTCAACCATGAAAGAATTACAGTTTCCATGGAGAAGAAGCATCTCCTTATTGTAGCTAATGTTTGTCTGATTGAGGGCTGCAGGACGACAATGCCAAGGATAATGGCGGCAGACAGTACCTTTCCTGGGGAAATATGTTGCCTTATAGTTTGATCGCTTGCCTTTCAAAGAGCTGCAATGAGATACAAAGTAGCTATAATGATTAGCTACTAAACGTCGTGACGCTTCTGTGAATCCCATTTTTATATAATTGTACAAAATGTAGCTACCAATGAGATTGCTCTATAATATAGCTAGCTAAATTAGATCCCTGCGGTACACCAGAGGTTATAACTGAAGAGACGGACTGATGCTCCATTAGTGACCACAAATTGTTTTCAGTCTGTCAGTTAGGTAGCTAGCTAGCTAGCTAGTCACTAATCCACCTCACGAGATGATCAGCTAACTTGTTCAGTGGTGGACGATGGGGGACAGAATGAAATATGAAGGTATAGAGTGAAATGGGTCCTTGGCCACACTACGTACAGATAGCTAGCTACATGTATAAGCTATCAAAGTAGCTATATAAATTGTAGGAACTTCCCCATTGCAATTCTGAGATTCTACCAGGAGCGCATAATGAGGTAGCGTACAAACCTTGAAGTCGCTACATGTGTTTGACACCAATGCATGTAAACAAGCACAGCACGCGCGCGGCATGCATGCTAAAAATAGTAATGGGACTACCATGGGAAAGTTTTCAATTTTTAATCTTTTGGATGGTCGTTTCACGCTCCTCCCTTCCTTCTGCTCGCTACCTCATTATGCGCTCCTGGTTCCATAAATTCGACTATGCCTGCACTGCACACGTTTGTTGAAGCATTTAATGGATTTTACAAAAATGGAGTTACTGAAGGGCGAGATTTTCGATCCACATCTGGAATGCTCTTTCGTTTTGCAATTGTACTTAGGTATATCAAAATCAGGTTTGAGTGTGCACTGAGTTTATCCATACTCATAATAATTGTACAGCCCTACAAGAAACACTACATGAATGTGTTTGTTGCTAGTTCTATTGGGGGTATTAGTACTACTGTTTGTGTCCTTTGTCTATCTCCTGCCTTCATTTGAAAGTGAAGCACTGCCACTTTGTAACTGTGGTTTTCCACAACTTGTCCTGCTGTTCACTGTCACCTACAGACAACTGAAAGGAAAGCGTTTGGTTCAATATGATATTGCAGCCAGAGTTAACACTTTGCTAAACAAGATACACACTCAAAACCGTTCATGGAGATGAATTTCAGATGCTGATTCACTGCCTCATTGATTGGTTAGTACAACAGGTCTCTGCTGTAAGAGTTTGAGGGCACATGTCAACTCTGAAATAATTGCAGTGCCAGGACAACATAATTATGGCTCTATCACAGGGAGATGTAATCTTCAATCTTGTGTATGGTGAAGATCCCCATTTCATTGACACAATGCCAACCTCTACTTGCCACCAGTAGGTGATGATGAATATGTTGACTACATACTGCTAACAGAGCTGATATAGTTATGTGATCATACATAACTAATTATTCATCAATACTAAAAAGGAAGAGATCAAAGAATGTCTAAGTATTCCTTCCTGTACAAATCAGGTATTTTCCTGCTACATATCAGATTCTAAACAATGGGATATATTATAAATGATGCTACAATGATGTCATCCATGATAAACACATGCATATAACCAATGACCCGTCAGCAAGCTGAAAGAATGTGAACCAGGAACTGAATTATCCTAAGACAGGCATGAATACATGTACAGCAAGGAAGCTGTAGCATATGTGATATTCCAATTCAACCATTGCTGTAGGAAGGGCACTTATTATGCTTTACAATAATTATAGTTCACAAAGCGATTTGCACAGTTCTACATCCTGATCCTGAGTCTTAGTCTTAGTGGAAGGACATTACTTTCAGCCTGAAGTCAAAACACGCCGCGATGGTGTTCAGCTGGGTATTTCTCTTCTGAATGCAACTTCATCACCTAGATCACACTACATTTTACCAGACAATTCAATTCATGATCAAAAGCACTCACTATTGCTAACAATTGTACATAGCTGGAAATGGACACCATTTGGCACTAAACTCACATGAGACTTTAAATGTTCATGCCTCTCAAGCAATGGTCATGCCTCTCAAGCAATTCCCTCACTGTCTTGTGTCTATACCGTGTCACGTGTGTCATGCTCAATGCATGCGCAGCCCTTGACTGCAGCAAGGCAACAGGCACTGATGGCATCTCTACAAGGATGTTAAACAGTACTGTGTCAATCATGCTACCCATGCAGTTTGACTAACTCATCTATCAGGACAGGAAAATTCCCCCAAAGTTGAAAATGTGCAAGCGTGGTACCTATACCAAAAAGCATGTCTAGCCCGTCAAACTACAGACCCATCTTGTAAAAACCCCTGCAGGCTTGAGAGGCATATCAAAAGAAATCACATAACTTTTCATCAAACTAACAGGCAGATGTTGGAAGCCAATAGGAAGTAGAAGTAAATTACTGTGGCTGGATATGTTATCACATCTAATTATGTTATAGGTTTAGCAATATGTTATCACATCTAATTATGTTATAGGTTTAGCAATACCTCTCTTCATCATCGTAAAGTGACTCCACTATGAACTCGTTTGCTGTGATGATGGGTAATGTTTTGGCGTTAGTGAGGGTTCGGGTGTTCCCCATCTCTGCACCTCCAAATGCTCCAATGAGAATTTCTCGTACTCTGCTGGTGTCACTAGGGTCATCGTACACAAAAGGGCATGTACTTGCAAGTAGCTAGTTGTCGTGTAAGGGCTTGGCTGATGTCAGTGTACACTCCTCGTGGATTTCCACATATCGCCACTGCCAACTTTGCAGCCTTCGTTTTGCCCCTATTAGGAGGTCCATACGCAAGCGGCAGGGGGAGCGAGTCAAAGCGACGAAGTAGCTGCTCATAAAATGTTGCAAGGACTGCACATGCTGTATATTTGGATGAATGAAAGTGAGTGAATAATAACACAATGCAGCAAAAACTAATTGCTGCATGTATATCACTTGACACACTATAAATATGGGAGTATACATACCAAGGACAACAATGCCACTGTAGATATTTCCAGGTCCAGTGCACTGTTCAAGTGCATACAGTACTCTGTCCAAGCTGTCATAGGGGTCGAGGGTTTGGGGACTAGGTATGTCAGAAAGGTCAAGTATGGGTACTCCCAGCTTTTTCAGGATATCCGGTACCCAGATGAACTCCTTTTGTGTCCAGGAGATTTACTCTCCAGAGGATTTCAACTGCATCCTCGGACCCAGTACATAAACGTCTGAGTCAGGTTGACACCCCAAGCATGTCACTGCTGTAAGCGTACCACCGCCGTTGCTGTATGCAAGTTAAAGAATTGATTCAGTCATGCACAGAAGCATGCACTTTTCAAACCCAAAGCAAACATAATTATATCACAAGTGTATCTTACCTAGCATACTCCCGGAAACATTTCATCAAAAACATTTTTGTTTGTGACTGGGAGAGCCTGCAGCTGGGAGCAGGGATGACTGAAACCAAGTACTTCACCAGTGCATCCCCACCCCTCTGAATAGGTTTCCAGGGCAGGTAGCACATCCTGCAGGGCAGTACAAACCCACCTTAATGAGTTAAGGTTCACTAATTGGCTGTACCACCCATGCAGATGTGTGGTGACAAAATGTGATGACCGTGGGAGGCTGGTGAGGTTCTCAAGGAGGTGATTCAATCAGTGCAACACATGTGTGCTAATTCACATCCTTGAGAGGTGCTAGCTACCTATTTACCAGTTGGCAAGGCAACCAACTGGCACCCAACCTGCAAAGCTCTCTGTACATGTAAACCAATTTGCCACGACAAAATTTTTCTTCAAACAGCAACTAGCTAACATGCCAAGTATACAAGAATTTATCTATCAGTGGGGCAGCAAAGTAAATTGCGACTGTATATGGTAGCCAGAGCAAGAGGACAATGGGACACGCATGCATGCATGGCATTTTGGTATAGGCATGGCTTTGAACCTGCCAATTAGCTGCAAGTTGGCTCTCAGTTGCTTGTATTACTGTGGTACATGTCATGCGCTCTCACCAGCTGCATGCTGCAAGCAAACGTTTCCATGAGTTTAGCTAAGTGTAAATTCCAGATTCCAACCATGCTGAGCTATATATGTACACTGCATACTAGTGCAATGCAGGACATTGGAGGGCGAGCCTGAGCGAAGTGTATGCACCGGGACATGCAAGGAACAGTTGCATTCACATGCTCATTGCCCAGTCACATTGATGACAGTGACTGTCATCAGAATGTGACTGGGCAATGAGCATATAATAGGCCACAGAAATTATGGCACTAAACATACACTCGTACACATCACAGCAACTGTGAGTCAGGTTAGCGTTCATAGCTGAACCAGTCTAGCAGCAACATCACCAGCCATGGCGGTAGGCCAACGAGCAGTCACCGAGTGTCGCCACCGAGGAGGCAGAATGTTCGTGGTGCTCTAGCCAATGTCCACGAGTGGTCTCTCCGTCTTTGTTGGCGCCATCGTCCGTCGAACAGGTAGCTAGAGTGCTAGACGGTTCACGATTCCTTGCATCGAGGAGGTGCATAGCTAGAGTTCATTGAATTGGAATATTATTGTGCACGTGCAAGTGAAATTCGCTGATTTAAAATTTACGGTAATTGCAAGATCCAAGCAAACAAGCAAGCAAGCAAGCAAACATACACACGCACAGTGCAATGAAGTCACGCAATAATACAACACTGCACATGTGCATTCCCATACACCAGATGCCAACTCATAGACATAATATTGTACTTTAGTTTATACTATACGCATGCAATATTTTGGATCATTCTGGCACCTCATACATTGAAGGTTAATGTAAATGATATATAGTTAACCCCTCCGCGATAGGGACAATATAATAGATACAAAGGTTGCTTTTCAAGGTCCAGTTATTGAACCTCCTAGATGATAACCTCTCTACAAAGGACATGAGCACAACGTCTGACTTTATACTGTCCACAATGTGTCTTCTAATGAGGTTTCACCGTACTATATTGTAAAGCTCTGTAGTGATCACGAATCCGATGCACAAGGTTTAGTAGTTTTGACATGGAGTTTACTAAACGATTGCCACTGTAGAGATACAACAAGGAAAATGTGCATGGTGTAAATACAGCCTCATAATGCATGCAGTTGTACTTGTGCTGACTCTCATACTTATCGACAGAGATTGACAAAAAAAGGATTACAAGGTAGCTACACACAAGGAGTATGCACAAAACGTCGAAGGACGGTATAGAGTCATGCACGAGTCGCAGTAAATCCACAACACGGTTACTGTATATAGTTGCATCCCATCCCGTTCACGCAAACAACTAGCGACTCACCCTTCAAACACGTCGTCCCCTGCCTGCTGTGTGACTGTAACCGTGAATCCGCTGGCATAATCATCTTGAATGTACTTCGGTAGTGGGTTAGCATCTGATTGCGGGAGTATTACATGCTGGTGAAAGGTAAAAGAGAAGTTCGCCAGGTCCACGAAATTTTCTTCCCAGCCGTTTCGCCCTCGCCGCCGCTCCCAGTACCCCAATTGATGCTGGTGAGTTACTATCTCCTTCATAATGGCTACTAGAACGAACTAGCTAGAGAACAAGTAACGAACAAGTTGGTCACCGCGTGTCGCTGTAGATCTGCTACGTAGACTATAATATTTGTTTACTTTCTGAATGCGCGGACGGCATGTCAAACTACAATGTCCTATTTCGAAGTGGATATTGGTCCGGCAGGAAGTAGGGCAATGGGTTAGGGCCACCGCGGTTGTTAGATGCGCGCGCGTTTCCGGTACCTATACCTAAATTATGTACTTCCTGACGGACCAATATCCACGTCCAATTTATTTAGCGGTACATGGGAATTGTTATACTGCGATCGTTGGTTGTGTACTTGTGATCATGGCATCAAAGCCCAAACGAGCCAAACCGTTACCCGATCCGTTCGAAATGATGCGTCGTGAGGAAGTACTTGTTACGAAGATGAGGGAGTCTCTTAACTGCATCCGATCGTTACACTTGTGCGAACACGAGACGTTGGGACCTGTTTCTAGTTCTTTGCCCCTAAGTGAGGATGAAATTGCTGTTTGGTTGTTCAGTAGATATGGGGTCGAGGTATTAGTTATAGCATGGCAACAAGGGCTGTATGCCAGATATTGGCACTGCTGTGACGTAAAGCCCGAGGGCCGCAGGCCCGAGGGCTTTACATCAGCAGTGCCAATATCTGGCATGCAGCCCGCGTTGCCATGCTATAACTAATTTATTGCATGCGCCTGATTGGATGTTGCTTCGTGATGTGTGTTGCTAAGTGATGATGTCACAGCAGTGCCATATGCCAGATATTGGCACACCTGATCCTTTGAACTTGTAGGGTATCATGCAATAATGTGTGCTAAACGTATGCCGCTTGTGCTGTGAGATCCCTGCGTCAGGTTTAACCACGAAGCAACGCCTCGGAAAAATCGTTTCCAGTCATCCACAAACCAGTTCACATGACGTTCAGTTCATTGTTGAAACTGTGGAATCGAGATGCCAAAACCTTCTTTCTTGGTTTGCGAAGTCGGCGTCGCAAGATGAATGCTTAGTCTTGTGCCCACCAACCAACACCTGCTATTATTGCAATGCCAACTTGGTGCTGTACCACCAGTGCAACGTAAGGTTTTTTTTGTTGTTTTTTTTTCTATAACAATTCTGTCATAACAGACAAGGAATACATGTACATAGCATAGGCTAATACAGGACATGATCCCTAATTATAAACGAAGGTGTAGATAGAAGCGGAGGATGCACAGACCAGTGAAGAATCTAGGTTGTTCCAGAAAGAAATAGTGTATGGTACAAATGAATAAAAATAGGAATTCGTATGAGCAAAGGGTCGGGTCAATACAAGGTTGTGAGGTGCATGGTGAGTAAGAGAGGTACTGGGAATAAAAATGCCATCATCAAAATAACACAATTTGTGGACAATCTTGTAGAGGAGACATAACCTGGTTTCAAGTCTCCGACACTCCAGTGAAGGAAGGTGAACGATTTCTAGCAGATCCTCGTAACCACTGTCCCAAAACTTTGTGGCTATACGACAGGCAAATTTCTGAACATTTTCTAGCATAATTATGTCTTTCTTCGTGTGAGGGGACCAGATTGCAGACGCATAGTCAAGGTGTGGTCTAACCAGGGAGAGATAGAGTTGAAGAAGGGAATGGCTTGGTGCGTTAATGTAAAATCGTCTGTAGAGTAGACCAAGAATCTTTCTAGCCCTACTACAGACAGATTGAACATGCTCACCCCAAGAGAGGTCATGCGACAAAAGGACACCAAGGTACTTGAACATTTTCACCTGATCTAGTGGGTGGTTGTCAAGAAGGAGAGGTTGGGATGGGGTAGATGCAGTTCTCCTGCGTGAGACTACCATATATTTACATTTGTCCCGGTTGAGTGCAAGAAAGTTGGCGCAAGACCAGCTCTCAACCTTGTCAATGTCCTCCTGGAGAGCAACAAAGTCTTCCGGTGAGTTAATGGTTCGAAACAACAGTACATCGTCAGCATAAAGTGTTAATTTAGCGCCATCCCTGAGATTGATCTTAGTAAGATCATTAATGTAGATCAGAAAAAGTAAGGGTCCAAGGACAGAACCTTGAGGCACACCAGATATTACGGGGGCTGACGGTGAGGATTGGCCATTGACCACAACCTTCTGTGAGCGGTTGGTTAGATAGTCGGTAACCCAGTGCAGAATGTGAGCATCAAAGCCCAGGCTTTCCAGCTTCTCAAGAAGAGGCCGATGAGGGACACTATCAAACGCTTTGCGGTAGTCAAAGAAAACAGCGCAGAGCTCATGACCATGTTCAAGAGTGGAGAGCCATTCCTGAGTCACTGATAATAGAGCAGTCACTGTTGATCTACCAGAACGAAAACCCCACTGGGAGTCCGATAGCTCCTGTTGGTTGGCTAGGTGTTCATACATAAGACCATGTATGTGTTTCTCCAATAGTTTAGAAAGAATGCAGGTAAGGGAGATTGGTCTGAAATTTCCAGGGTCTGATGATTTTGTAGCTGACTTTGGAATTGGTGCAATCATGGATTCCTTCCAATCGTCAGGAATCCTGCCCACACGTATGGAAAGATTGAACAGTTTGGTAACAGATGGAGCAATACTTAGTGCCGTATGTTTCAACATCTGAGCGGAGATCTTATCTGGACCACAAGCTTTGGATACCTCCAGACCACACAACAATTGGTCGACCTCAGGGACAGTACAATAAATCTCATCAAGGGAGGGGTCATTGTCAGAAGTTGCAGAAGGGTCAAATGGGAGTTCATTCAGTGGGGGGTGAGATCTGTTGAAGCAGGTAGAGAAAAAAGCATTTAGTAGTTCAGCTTTTTCAACATCACTAGTTGCAGTTTGACCCCCTTGCAGGAGCGTAGGGATTGTAGACTGTTGCTTATTAAGGAACTTGACTGCTTTCCAAAACTTCTTTGAGTCCCTGGGATTCAGATTTTTGAAATAGTCAGTTTTTGCTCTACGAATCAAGCCGATGACTCTATTGCGTGCAGACCTGAACTTGGCACTATAACCAGTCTTCTTGAACAAAGTATTTCTTTTCCTCATTGCACTCTTTATGTTCTTGTTCAACCATGGCAAGTTTCTCCTTGAAGGGAGTACTTTCCTGGGTACACATTCCAGCATGATGCCCATAAATGATGAGTGCCAGCGAGCCCAGGAATCGTTAATGTCGTCAGTCATTATACCATTCCAATCAAACTCTTCTATCATCTCCCGGGCTTTGTCCCAATCAGCATGGGCATAGAGCCAGACTGAACGCAAGGAGGATCGAGGGGACTTGCTGGAACATTTCAATTTGATCTGAGCTTCAATTCCAAGGTGGTCAGAGTTTGACAGAGGTGGAATAACCCTGCAGGAAATAAGCGACAAAGGATCAGACATTAGTACAAGATCAATAAGTGAGTGACTCCTGCCATGATGGACATGGGTATGATCGTCAACAACCTGTGTTAAACCAAAGGTAGACAAAATATTACAAAGAGTAGAAAAAGAGGGGTGAGTTACATCCAAAAAATTAATATTAAAGTCACCAATGAGTACAAAACTAGAAAACTGGGGAATATTAATTGATTCAAGATAACTATGAAGACAATGCAAAACTTCAACAGATGAACTAGGAGGACGATAAAACAATGACAAACATTTTCTACAATTACCATAATGCAAAGTTACAGTGAGCAATTCAAGAGATGGATGAGACGGGAGTTGCTTGACAACAAACCTGTGCGAAACATACATAAGAACGCCACCACCATGCCTATTTCTATCATGTCTCAGAGTCTGGTAGCCAGGAATCGATATTTCAGAGTCCTGAATGTCACTACAGAGCCAAGATTCAGTGATACAGATAACGTCTGGTTGTTGAGTGTCAGCAGAAATAAGCAGTTCATCAAACTTGGGTAATAGGCTCCTAGCATTGTAATACTGTATTTTCAGGTTGTTGGGTGGCATGTGATCCATTCTTCTGCACGGGTATTTGAGAGCTTGCGCCCTGCACGGCCGGTTGACAATTTAGACCTCCTGATTCTCCAAGTAGCATAGGAGAGGTCTCGCTACAGGGATTGGCTCGGTGCAAGTTGGGGTGTTGGGATCCAAACGGGCTTCTTCCAGGAGAGAAATGTGGACATCTAAAGGGATTTTTGTTTGACCATTGGGGTAGAGGGTGGGGGTGGTGTGGAGTTTTTTGAGAGCACATTGTGGGTGGGGAGGCTCTCTGAGGTAGTAGGGGATTCTTCCTGCGGTTTTGTGCACTCTTCTAGTCTCCATGCCGTCTGGAGTGCAACCTTCTCCCATTGTTTCTCCAGCTCAGACAGAACCTCCTCGTCTGCATGTATCAAAAACCACCACCTGGTACGGTTATCAGTTGTCTTGAATTTTCGCTTTACTGAACACTGCTCGCAATATTTGTGAGTCGCTCGACAGCTTTTTTGACTGAAAGAGCTGTACAGGCTCTAAATGTACCCCAGACTCGTCACACTCCCTGCACCTTTACCCTGTCACATGGCTGTTGTTTCCGGCTTTGTTTGCTAACGGGGGGTTGGGGAGGATTAGCATGCCCGCAATGTTTTCTGGTTGACTTCCCCTTCCCAGCAACAACACTCCATTTGGCACCATTGTAATTGCCGCCGTTCGTAGCAGCGACGGACACAGGCGCCTGTTTGAGCAAGGTTTCTACTGTGCCTTTCAACTCTCTAACTTCTTCGCACAATGAATCCACGCAAGTCTTCAGGCGAACGATAGCATCTTGCTGGCAGTCCGATTTGCACGAAGGGCAAAGAAACGGCTCAGTTGAGGCAGAAATTGCCTCGAAGCGTTGCTTTGTTACCCCAGCACACCAGCGGTGATGCCAACACTCACAAGTACCTTCGCAATACAGCGCTTCTTGTCCTTCTTCTTCTCCCCCAGCGTCAACAATGGGCTCCAGGCAAATGGGGCAGGTGTGGGTTGCAGCTGGGTTTGAATTTGAAATGGTCGCTTTCTTGCTCGGTTTTTTCGGCCTTGCACCACCAGTAGCTGCTACTGGCTTGCTAGCTGTCTGCTTCGTTCGCGCCATGACAGTCTTAGACTTCGTAGTCTTCACCGCACTCATTCTTCACTCGTCTTCAAGGCCTTTGTCTTGTATTCAACGTCTGGTGTTCGAAAGGGGGAAAAGATCACGCTGCGATGCAAGCAATGTTCTATTGTGTACAACTATGCCAGATATGGTAGCATGAATGAGAATGGCTCCAGGTTCTATGAAACAGCACGAGATGCCATTGAAGTCTCTGACACTCTCTATTTCTCCCGTCATCTCCTGGAACTTCAGTGCAACCTTGCGTAAGTGTATTGTAATGTTCCTGCATGCATGCTAATTAGCTCTATATTGTTATCAATGTCTCATGGCTGCTTAACCATGATGCATACGTATTAGGTATAATACACTTATCGTTTGCTAATAATATAAATCTGCATGCATGCAGTATTGGCGTAACACCAACCTGCTCATACACAACCATACTTGCAGGAACCATGCCTGGGTCAGCTTCCAGGGGTTTGCAGAATCGTTAAACGATACACTTCAACTACAGCCTCCAGATGGTAATATCCAGCATGTTGTACCACCAATAATAAGTTTATTTTCGATCACTGCATGTAACTTTATAATCCTGTAGACCTATCACCCCACACTGTTGCTGAGGCTTTCTATTGGGGGGAAGTGGAGAATGAGATGAGAGAATTTGGGTTGCTTGATTTTGCATTCAATGCTGACAGCGATCGGGACCGTTGTATGGAGATCATTGAAGAAAGGAGACGAAACACCCTATATCCACACGTTCAATGCACCGAAGCGTGCAAGAAAAGAGGTAGCTATATGAACCAGATACATAGGTAGTGGAACTGGGGGCAAGGGAAGCAAGTGCCCCCCATTTTCCCGAATAATTATGATTAGTAACTATGCCCCCCCCCCCCCCCCCCCCCCCCCCCCCCCCCCCCCCCCCCACCCACCCACCCACCCACACACCCACACACACACACTCACACATGTAACACACACCCACACACACCTTTTGCATGATAGGTCTGTAATAATCTTGCAGATAATTATTATGTCTGAGATAGGTCTTGTAATTGTATGCATGTTAGTATTCCACCCATAGTATAGACACGGACTGCATGTACCTTCCCATATTTAGGTTGTGGCCACCTGTGGGTCACGGACGGAATCTGGAAAACGGTGTTTCCACACTGTATGTTCAAAATGAAGGTAACTTATATCCATGGCGCTTCAGCAGTGTATCCCAATATAATATACTTTCGCTTCTGATATGTAGCATATCGTGGAACAAATACCTGCCCTGTCACTCCCGGATGTGTGTACCCTTTCCCCCAAGAGGGGTAAGGCATTTTGTGAGGAGCACTGCAGGGTAATGGAAGAGCATGTTCCACCTGTGCCAACTGACCTCAGGAAGTTCATAAATTACTGCAAAGAGCCAACATCAAGGGATTCAGCAAGTTATGAATGGGAGGTACCAAGTGATGAAGGAGAGGCACCCACTGATATTGATGAAGGTACATGAACCTATTATTGTGCACCCTTATCTATGATCAGTGTCAGCATATAACAATTTCTAAAACATACTTCAATGCATGTGAATGTCCTTTTGGTGTGCTCAGCTGTAGGGTAAATATCACTCTATTCGAGTGTATTGACCACCTAAGCGCTGTATGTATTACATGCACATTGTCTGTGTCTCACTAACAAAAATTGTCAACCTCGATCGTGGTTGCTTCTGACAGGAGAAATATCAAGTAACCAACACTTTGGGAATACGTTACTATATTTATATAGAGGGGTGTGCAAATTGTGTCTTTCTACTTGAATGAATGCTCCAACTGTAGAAGACAATGAAGGTCAAGGAGGTGGTGTGGAGGCGTTCCTCACGAAGTTCTCAGGCAGCACTTCTGGAAATAGTGGAGGAGAAACAGCAGCAGTGTCACAAGGTTACTTTCCTTTGTGGGGGAGCAGTATTGTAATTAGCATGAATCAGTACATGGCATATTCCGTTGCAAACTGTGGTAATTACTAATTACACTAACCCAATCAAACAAACCTCGTTGTACATTTTGAAACAAATAGCTACTGTACACTTCCAGGACTTGGTGGACTCCTTATGGCTCATCCAGAACTGGCTGATCCTGTCGAAAATCAGTTATCTGAGCCAGCTTTATGTCGGAAAGACACTGGAGAACCAAAGAAGCTAAGACGCTGGTCTCGAGGTCATCAATTTATTGTGAAGGGAGGCGGTCATATAGACACCTGGCAGCCTCTATATCGGTAAGCAATTTGTTACACTTGACATCTCAATTGTGTTGAATGAAGTATTATCTATCCCCCTCAGGTCTGAATCTCCCAGCCAAGTGTTTTTGATTGTCCTTCAATGGCTGCTGGTATTCCTTCAGTCCAGATCTGACCAACAAGACCCTTCAGAAATGTATCTTGCATATGACAACATGTGCAGTATCTGCCGTTTAAAAATCGCACGGAAACCACTTCCTCTCCCAGCTCCGTTTGACCATTGCTGGTTGTCAATGAATAAGATTATTGACAAATTCCACCATAAAAACCACGTTGACCCAAAGTGTAAAGTACGGTTCTCGCCAGATCACCTAAAGGCTTCACATCCAACTTATAACACTCAAGCAGGAGAACAGACATTCACTTGGCTGGCACGTTTCCGCCACATTCTTTGTGGGATGAACAAGGTTCATCATTTGTTTTATCTCCACCGTATGGTAAGAAGAAGGAACAAATATGTTGAGAAATGTTACAAGCTAGGAAGGAAGCCAATATGGCCACACAAGAAAACCAAATAGATCATAGTAGTCTATAGTGGTAACATTACTGACTCAGAGTTAGAAATATACACAACGTACCCTCATCATTTAGTACACTTGTATACTCCCATATCATGCACTTATTACGTTTGTATACTGTGTTCCGTGTTTTCATGCTTGAAATGTTTGTGCATTGCTTGTGAGGATGTTGATGGTTTGTGAGGATTTTGATGGTTTGTGAGGATTTTAAGAGGATGTGAGTATTTACATTGCTTGTGAGGATTTTATGGTTTGTGAGGATTTTGATGGTTTGTGAGGATTTTATGAGGATGTGAGTATTTACGTTGCTTGTGAGGATTTTGATGGTTTGTGAGGATTTTGATGGTTTGTGAGGATTTTAAGAGGATGTGAGTATTTACGTTGCTTGTGAGGATTTTGATGGTTTGTGAGGATTTTAAGAGGATGTGAGTATTTACGTTGCTTGTGAGGATTTTGATGGTTTGTGAGGATTTTGAGAGGATGTGAGTATTGACGTTGCTTGTGAGGATTTTGATGGTTTGTGAGGATTTTGATGGTTTGTGAGGATTTTAAGAGGATGTGAGTATTTATGTTGCTTGTGAAGATTTTGATGGTTTGTGAGGATTTTGATGGTTTGTGAGGGTTTTTGAGAGGATGTGAGTATTGACGTTGCTTGTGAGGATTTTGATGGTTTGTGAGGATTTTGATGGTTTGTGAGGATTTTAAGAGGATGCGAGTATTTACGTTGCTTGTGAAGATTTTGATGGTTTGTGAGGATTTTGATGGTTTGTGAGGGTTTTTGAGAGGATGTGAGTATTTACGTTGCTTGTGAGGATTTTTGATGGTTTGTGAGGATTTTAAGAGGATGTGAGTATTTACATTGCTTGTGAGGATTTTGATGGTTTGTGAGGACTTTGATGGTTTTTGGTTTGTGAGCTATAACTATTCGTTGGATGGATGCATCTATACATTGAAGCCAGCTACAAGTTCTAGGCTCACTAAAACAAAGACTGTGCGACAAAAGTGACTCAATACTAGCTACCTATATATATACCTTACCAACAGCACAAGATTGTACACAACGAAAACAATTCATCAGCAAACTTTTCTGACACCAGATTGGTCATCAAAGTCGCAGCTTTAATCTTGAGGTTGCAACATCCTTGGCATTGATTGGATTGCACGACCACACATCTGAGCAAAACAGTGCTAGTGGAAAGTAACAGAGCACAAGCTGTTGTAATAGGTCAATTATCTCTTAGCATTTTTTTTGTCACAACAGTCATCACCACAAAAACTGGCCTCGAAAATCTGTTCTCAAATGGTCCAGCATATCATAATAATTTATAATAAGATAAATGTTGCACAATAAAGATGAATGTTGAATAGCCTACGGTACAATTGTTGCATAATAATAAGAACTTCATACTCTTGCGCTTCACTCAACTTCTCCTTCGCCATTTCGCCCACTGGACTATGTGAATTCAACTCTCCAAGACGCGGCCTTTTATACTGCAGTGCTCTTCAAAACATGTCAAGGTCATGGCCTTCGCGCGGGACGGTTGTACGGACAGAATCAAAACCATGGCCTTCGCGGGACGGTTGTACGATCGGCCGGACAGAATCCGCGAAGCCGGACCGTTTCCGCTAGTCCGGGTGGACGCAATCGCTAGCGTATTGCGTCCGACCGGACACAATCAGCTAGCGGATCACGTCCACCGGACACAATCTAGGCCGGACGCAATCCGCGATGACACCGGGACTATGAATGCATATTTGTGGTATGCTTTGATCTTTTGATCTTTGCGGTCAACAGACACCTCATCATGCAGAAAGGTATAGCCCATAGTCTAAGCCAGTTATTGCACTCAAGTAGGTCTCTTATACAGTGCTCCAGAGCAAGAGAGTCAACTTTGTCAGTTTTTATATAAAGTTAAATAACTTGAAGCCTGATGCATATTAAGTTTCAAAACTTGGTACGTGAATGGAGAGATGATCGCAGAATCTATATCTTAATTTATGGGATGCTGTATACTACTAGTGCCCTTGTATGGCTTTGTAAACATGAAATTTATGAAACACACTTTTTAGTTGTGATCTCTTCAGCCCATGCCAGTTAAGAGCTGTAAATTGAATTGAAGATACTCCACCCAAAGATACACAAATGAAAGTAGTTTGAAAGCTCAACTGTAAATGGTGTCTTAAATATTCAGCAAAACGCCTGTTTTAAAGGTGTAAAAGTGTTTAGTTACAAACTCACTGATGGTTACTAGTTAAGATTCCAAATTTGAATAGTGTATAGGCAATGCCCTGATGAAACTACATTGCAAATTTCAACCCCTACACTGTAAAAACTAAAAGGTGAACGTCACTAACAAAAAGTAGTGAAACCCTCGCCACAGATATCACTGCAAATTGGGTGGTGAGGCTCACTACCTATTGAGGTCACTACTTTTTATTGGTGAAGGTCACTACTCTGTATTGGTGAAGGTCACTACATACTTCAGGTGACATCACTTCTTTTTGTACATGAAATCACAATAATAAGTGTACAAAATAATAGATGCAAATAAAAACAGCAAAAGAATTGCACAACATAGTACACACCTATACAGAAGTAGAAACAATAATTAGGAATGGATACATTCTTCAGTACATGTATACTGCATGCATAACGTACATGTATTAAATCAAGTGTGACCCACAAGGGGAAAACCCAGAACATCCCACATTTTGAAAAAATGAAGTTATGGTACGGCATTATTTTCCGTACACTAGTTTTCGTACTACGAATGTACTTCCATTGTGAATAGCTGAACGTGTTTACTATTATGCTTTAGCAAGCTATATACAATGTAGCTGCACTTCTCACAGTTGAAAGTTGGCCTCATCTCAGGCTCGCACGGTGAGGAAAATACGGAGGGGAAGAGCCTGGTATGCTTTCACATGTGATATCGTGGCACGTCGACGTCACTGCTATAATGACCTTATGCGTTACATGACAACTGACTTTCATGGCATCGATAGATCGACAGAGAAGATCATACCTGATGGCGACGACTACGGAGAAAGTTACCTGGTAATACGAGCAGCCAGAGATACCAGTACAGTTCAGTATATGCTACAAAAAGTCTTTCCAGACTGTCCAGTGACGAGAATCTGTCCCCGAGGATTGATGGGCGCTATCTACTGCACAGCGAAGTCTTTCTTTTCGCTTCTACAGGCCAAAACTTGTATATAACTCTCGGTTCCATGCAGCAAAACTACGTAGCTAGCTACAGGAGCTACTTCATGGTCTTCATGTGAGTGATGTCAAGTATACAATAGTTACTATCCGTGTGATGTCTGTGCCACACATCACGTGCGAAAGTGTACTAGGCTCTCCCCCTCTGTATTGTTCCCCACCGCATGCGCAGAGGGGAGCCTGGGAACAAGGCAAGGTCAGACAGAGTGAATTGGACCGGAGCTACAAGACCATGAAATGAAAGAGTTTGTGGTACATTGTGTGCGTAGCAACACCTAGTTTACGCACGACAATGGGTTGTATAAGTAAGATCCAGGCTTTATATACCCTAGTATCTTGTAGTACAAGGGTCTACTGACCCGTTGCTTTAATAATCACACTTTTTGCTAAAAGGTTACTGTGTGACTATCTGCCTACAACACAAATCAATTTTTGTGGGGTGTGCCGGGTACACAACCTCAGCAGGTCACAAATGCACTTACAAGCACCAAGGGTAATTGTTTCGTAGCAGGTTTTTTTTTTTCATGAACAGGACTGCATCCTCAATTGGTCCCTCACAGTGACACAAGGCGGGCGGGGTCGTTGGCACTTTTCCAATGCCATCTTTAACACTGTCACCCACCTGTGCAATGAAAACAAAACCAATAGGTAATGATACTTGAGCTCAACATAGTCTCCCGACCATACACCCCTGGCCTCGTTCCCAGCTTCCCGTTGCTTGCAGCACAGTTAAGTGGGAGAGGGCTTGGTAGCTTTATCGCGAGTGATGTCAGGGTAGAAAGACTTGAAATGAATGTGGGCGTACTGGGGCCCAGAACAGCAAAGGTACCAGGTAATATACCACACGTATCTAGTTAGCAGGGGGCGACTGCCATACACAACAAACATTGAACGTGTAGATGGTTGAACATCACGCTAAACATTGCGTTTTCGCTCTATTATTTGTTGATTACAAGTAGCTTCGCTCGCTCAGCTACTTCCCCCTCATTCGCCTACGTGAGTAATCCGGCGCCGGACAGCTCTCTGTGCAGAGCTGCTGCTCCCCGATTGTATCAATCCACTTCAAACTGCTGTTCCCCGTTTCTGCTCCCCGATTGTGTCCGCTTCAGCTGCTGCTCGCCACTTGCATCCGCTTCAGCTGCTCTTCCCCGATTTCAACAGCGCCCCGATTGCGTCCGCTTCGGCTTCTGCTCCCCGATTGCATCCGCTTGAACTGTTGCTCCCTGATTGCGTCCGCTTCAACTGCAGCTCCCCGATTGCTTCCGCTTTGACTGCTGCTCCCTGATTGCATCCACTTGTAGCCTTACCTGTTCTGAAAGATTCCAGCCCATGCCCAATGTTCTTTGTGGAGTTCGAGGTTCAGCAAATTGAAGTACAAAGGTCGCGCATCACTAGTCTAGTCCAGCCCCACGAACATCCCACTTCCGTCACACACACACACACAGACACACATTTAAAATCGTAATGTATTGATGCCATGCTCATGTGAGGAAACTTACCAGGTCCTCCCCGCTTTTGTGTACTGCAAGCAATGAAAAGCTGGGCAGGGGCCTGGAAATGAGGCCCATATTTGTACATGTACACTCCTTTTGTGATAAACCCAGTACCAACAAAGTCATGGAGATAAACAGTATACTGACAAAGTCACAGCAAACAACCCAACTGAGCACACACGAACATGCTGGTTTTGTGTAAGATGACATGATATGCAAGCATGGTGAAGTACGTACCAGCACAAGTGAACCACATTTTGGTATGTGGTGTTGGTTTGGCTATCACGAGATACACGGAGCAGAGTGCAGAGAATATCTGTAGGTAAGAAAATGGATACAAATGATCTACTTGACGGAGAAATCATGGTTTTGCAGAGATGGGTGACAGAGAACAGAAAAGTGAGTAAATCAATACTAGAGACGTCCGCAGTATTACAACAGATACCCGCAGTAACATAAGCGAACACACATGCAATAAAACACACTCATGAGGCTCAAGACACTCTTATCAGACTGATAACCAGACTTAGCCACGAAGTCCAACACACACACCAAACCACCCTCACAAAGCTCAACACAAACGTATCAGATTGATGACCAGACATGGCCAACACGTAGCTACACAACCGTTGAATCCAATCTAGAAGGCATGTATCAGACTGATGACTAGGCATGGCCATAAAGCCAAATCAAACCACTCCCACAAAGCTCAGCAGACTCGCACCACACTACAATAACAAAGAACACAATACATACCACACCAATCTATCCAGCAGAGATACTTACGTTCATAAAGTGCCACTGAACGGCCCAGTTTTTCTTTTCTCTCACCAGATTGTGGGGATTAGTTGTCTCTTTCAGATTAGAACATAGATCGCTTCGGGGACGCTGGTCAACAGCTTCGAAGTCGTTTCTCTCTGAGCGCAAAACAACAAGCAGCTGCACCTTGCTGAGTTCAAAATAAGCGTTATCACGTGAAACATAATACATTCACGTGTGAGGCCGGCCGGCGCGGCCTGCCCGGGCCGCGCGCAGCGGAGATCGCATATCTTTCGTCGATACTCTTCTTTGTACGTACCGTGTCGCTTTGAGATCGTTTATAGTTGTCTACAAGTAAGTAGGCCCTTCACTGATAAGTACACTTGTGGCTTGATAAGTAGCTAAAGTGCTGTACAAAACATGAAGGTATTATAACTTGCCTTCCAACTTTGTGGAAGTGACTGTGTCACTGTACTGTGTAGAGTGCACTTCACACGTAGCTAGAGGTATGGTGTGCTTTCTCTATACCACCAGAGATGTGCAACGTTAATAGCTATAGTCTGAGAATTATTCGTTTTTCACCAACAGTACTGAAGTAGTGACCATCACCTAAATGTGTCACTAACACAATAATAGTGAAGGGTAAAAGTAGTGAGCATCACTACTAAATGTGTCACTAACATCCAGTGAAAGGTTAAAGTAGTGAACATCACCAACTATCGTGTGTCACTACCATGTAGTGAAAGTTAAAGTGGTGAACATCACCACTGTTGGTAGTGACGTTCACCACACAGTTTTTACAGTGTAGTTCCTTTTTGGTCTGAAGATATGGAGATTTTTGTGTCAAAATTCCATCAAAACCCCTAAAACTGGCTGAGCACTTGTATGGTTTCTGTACTGCCATATATAGTAAAAAATCACTTTCATTCAAACCTTATATTTTTACTTAAAATCGAAATTATGTACATAATACAGTACTTCAGAGCTCAAAATGCACTGTACGAAGATTTTAAGAAGTTGACTCTCTTGCTCTGGAGCACTGTAGACGTTTAGAGACTTTTGTGATGCACCTATAATCACCTCGAACTAGCTTCACCCTTGACCTCGGGCTAGTTCGCTTCATCTTGATTATAGGTAGCATCCCTCAGGTCTCAAAAACAGCTAAGGGACCTGCTTGAGTGCAGTAACCTACACATATCAGGATAGGTACAGTACAGTGCTTGTATACAAGTTCAGTTCACTTCATTTCAGGGGTGAATGTGCATTGAGAGGGTAAAAGGGATTAGTGATGTCCTACTATAGCTAGGGCTCTAGCTAGCTACTCCGGTCCACCTGTCAAAGAAACAAGGCATTAACCACCATCCTAGTGTTACTCATATGCAACCAGCCTGTCCTCACTGTCCTGTAGCTACAGTTATCAAAATCATATTATGCTCACTCGAATGGGCGTATGGTGCATGCCATTTTATATTTATCCAACCAGTAGCTGGTGTCACGGTCTCATGCTGGTGTCACAGTCTCATGCTCAAGTAGCTGTACGTACTGAATCACAGCCATGGAAACTGTTGAACCTGTGCAGTAGGCTGGGAAGGCTAATTGCACGAGTTAGACTAATTATGCTAGGCTGGATGTTGACTGACTATATTGTGCATAATCAGCTGCCATAATATATAGTAATGTAACCGTGATAACATACAAGCATAATGTCCAGAGCAGGAATTCGAAGACTGTGAAGGTGATGAACAAGACTACAACACAATGGTTACTACAGAGCTGAATGGGATTGCTGCAACTAAGGATTGTGACAGGATTACTGAAGCAACCACTTTGGAGCAGAGTTTCACCATTTGACTCAATAATGTTCTGATGTGTCATAATCATTTAGTGGTACAACAAAGGCACAGATGTGAAGGCACAACTGCAAAAATCAAAGCCAACAAGTCAATTGTTTGGGTGGTGATAAGTCAAACGTTGATGAGGTCATCTATCTCACATGGGGTAACGCTGCACAACCTCTCGAGGGAATTTTTCACGAGAGAAATGGCGGAGATCAGAGGAGAAGGTGATAATCATGTACTGGTGGGTTTTCTGGACGAACAAGGTTCTTCTGGAACCTTGGCAGCTGGCTCAGAGCCATTCACTGGAATCTGTGTGCATGGGTATATAGCTACAAGTGGTTCAGTACCAGTCAGAGCAGTATCTGCATCAGTTGAGGTTGCTTCTGTGGCTGTTTCAAACCTCCCATGCTATCGGTCCTGGTGTCGACGACAGATGATCCCACTACCGGAACAGTTCTCTACACAATCTGAACAGCAGGAATCCAGTGTGGCTGTCCGCAACCATAGCCATGTGCATAAACCAAGTGAGTGGACTCGCAAATCGTGGGCTTGTTTCAGATGCTGCTACTTCTGATGCAAAAGTCCTGGAAGAACCATGCCCAACCTAAAGCGGGGTCTTCTGCCAAGGAGGAGTTTGGGTGGTGTTACACCAGTTGTGCTAATTAATATGTAGGTGTGTTCCGATAATGGAAGAGGAGCAGAGAAATTTTGTTCTAATCTTGTGTTGCTTCGACAAACATTGGTGACACCAATTTAGAATGTGTATGGTAAGAGGCTCATGCTGTAGCCAAGTCACACTCCTTGAACGCACTAATTGGATTTGCTTCCAAGTGCCAACTAAAATCTGACTGCCAATTACTGTAGCTAAGCTGGAACATTGTGCTGTAATTGGCAGTTAAGGGGTCTTTGTTTCACCCACACATTATGGTACAATCAACATTGCAATATTCAAACTATCAGATCCGGTTGTGTATGTTATGTATGGCCACTATGTTATACAGTAAACATTCCCAGCAAATCACATGCATTGTGTTGTAACTCAATCTCTGCAGCTCCACTTTCAGCCAGCAGTAGTTCATGAGAGAGTACGTGTGGGAGGCACAGCCCAAGAGGACATATATATGGACGTGTCTCACCTCTGTGAATGAGGGGCTGCTTCTGCTTCTCTGCATTGCCGTCTTATAATAATTATAAGAACCATTTATACTTCTCTCCCGCACGCCCCAATTCCTGTCTGCCTGTCTCTGTATAACTCCCTCTTCTTTTGTTTCTCTGTATTGCGTATGGACTGAAGTCCTCTATCTAAGTCTTTGTTTACTGTAGCTACTGTCCTGTCATTCATTGTTTTGCTGGCCACATGTGCAGACACTGTTGATACCATATGGCATGTTTGTTCCTGCAGCCCAACAGCAGCCTGATACCCAGGAGAAAGCACAGGTGGGAGGGGCAACACTGCTGACACAAGATGACATCTCTTATCTCTGTGAGTTAGGATTTGCTTGTACTCCTGAGAAAACTCATTTGTTGCACTTCACTTTACTGCATACACCAAGCATTGAGCCATGCTGGTATCCATCGTATCCAGCACTTCCTCTTTTTGCTGTCTAAAACAATCAGTAGTTGGACAAATATCACACTGGTGGATGACTATTTCTGCACCATGACAATTCCGTGATTGTGCATGGTTGTGATAGCTCTCATGATTTCCAATATTGATAGCATACTTAAACACTGAATGCTGCATGTTATCTCAGCTTCTCAACACACATTATTTTGGTATTTCCCTCCTGCAGGCAGACCCACCATGCCAGAATTACTGAACATCAGTTTTTTCTGACAAAAAGATCACCATTGCCACTGAGATAGGAACGAAGTACGTGTGGTTCAGCACCATTCTCCTACAGGACACAACTGGGTCAAGAGCTAAACAGATCTAAGTGTAGCCAACAAGTGCTTGAATGTCCCAGAGCGGATCAACACAGACATCCTTCAGGAGTGGCTGATTGGAAAAGGTTATATCCAGTGACCTGGGCCACCCTTGTTGAGGTCTTACATGACATTGGACTCTCCACCCTTGCTGACAGTATCAGCAACGTCCAATGCCAACCTTCCAACATGCGCATACAAATGCATGCTATAGTTAGCTAATAATATTTGGGACTGATAACACCTCTCATTCTACATTCAATATCGAGGAGATTGAACAGAATAAGTGTGATCTTAGCCATGGAGAAGTTGAGATAACAGATCATTGAAACTTGTTCCAGTATGCAGTTAAACTATAATACTGGAGCTAGGAACATCCTGTAACATGGAAAATGTGACTAGCTATAAATACCTGGGTGTCACCCTAACCAGTGATCTTACCTGGTCAGACCACATCCATAACATCACTAGGAAGGCAAGGAGGCTTGTTATATAGGCAATTCTACAGGTGGTCCAGCCCTACAGCCTTATCCAGTATCTATATATAATATTATGTATCACTAGTGAGACCCCATGCATGTCGAGCATGCTGCTCCTGCATGGGCATGGAACCCTTACCTGATCAAAGACATCAACTCCCTTGAATCTGTGCAGAAGTTTGCCCTCAAGGTCTGTTTAAAACAGTGGGATACTCCATATCACCAGCTGCTGAGCCAAGCTTGCTTACCAGATCTTAGCACTTGCCGGAAACATTTAAGTCTTTGTTATTTTTGTAAACTTATTAATGGTGAGTATTTGTATCATGACCTACCCCTTGTACCTCACACATCACAGTATGCACTTCGCAACAACCACTCCCTTGTTCAATTCAGTGCTCACACTAATTGTTTCTATTATTCCTTTTTCCCATATGTAACTTCCCTGTGGAATATATACATTACCTGACTCTATTACTTCTGCACCCTCTATATATACATTTAAGAACCTTGTTCATTTAGTATAGTTTGTATGGGCATGTGCTTGTATTAGTGTTTTTCACTACTCACTATGTCCTTTGCATCTGCATGAAGTTTTATAGAAAAAAAACACAAAAAAAACATTGTGTAACATGCTGTAGCAGTAACGTCCACATGGATGTTACTATCCAAGTATCACCATAGTACAAAGCTATATCACAAGTTTGTTGCTGTAGTATTGTTACGAGTGCGAAGGCAACAAGCATGCTTGGCGACAATATATTTTCATTCTGGTTTCCAACCCTTCATGTTAGTATGGCAAGCCACAAACCCTGGGGTTAGGAAGGCAGCAACCTTATTATCCTCAGTGGCTAAAATGCATGCAGCTAGCTCATGCAATGTCATTAGTTATTGTCATGCAGCTGGTGGGGGATATTATTCAACATGCACTATTCATGGCTGGCATTTAGTTTACAAATCTGCCAGTTGAGCCACAAATGGTGTGATAAGATGGTAGCATCAAGGTAACATACATTGTGTATGACCTTGTGCTTGAGCAAATTAAAACAGGCAACATAATAATTATTGTTTTGGATGATCATCAAACCATAAAGTCTGTTCTCGTGTTGTACCGGTGACATTCCCGCTGAATTTTGCTTAACATTACTTTCAACAGCATAAACAGTCATGTGACATGGCAATATTGTAGCCTCGTACCCAGTCCCACGCCCAGCTTTTCGTCGCTGCGTACTAAGCAGCGACGAAAAGCTGGGCATGGGACTGGGAACGAGGCTAGCAATATTGGAGAATACTGCAATTGGCTTTGCCATGATTGCCTTGACAAAGGTCTCCACAACTTGTGTTGTGCACTGTCTGAAATGGTTGTGAGCTGAATGAGTAACTTGAAGTAGCTGTTGTAAATGTGACATTAGTATAAGGATTACAATTTTATAAAGTGTTGTGGTTATACAAACCTAACTTACCCCCAATACCGGATCACTAGCTATAGCTTTTGAACGGCCAGACTTAGAGTTACATGTTAATCGCTGCATGGATTCAGCAAGTACTAAGTAAGCCTAGCCATAATATTTTGTGTTTATGTAATTACTCAGAGCCTATATAATTACTACTAGTCCAGTTGTTGTCCAATTGTGGGGAGGAATGAGATACTAAATTAATTGTCTTTCATACAAGCTATATAAATGCATGTTACTACTTAGTCTAGCCCAAGTGACTCATATATACTACTACCTGAGTTTAGAGAGGGTGTAGACCATTTCGGGTTTACATGGGATGAGAGACTCCGAAGTTGGAGCATCCACAACTACAATCAGTTTTGACAGCCTTGTCCCCTCACAAGGGAACCACAGGAACCAAGGGAATCCAAGGGAGCCATGCTACAATAATAGGCTATAGCTCTAGTGCCATAGCGCACACTCAGCATAATATTCTTATAATGAAGAACCAACCAAAACTTCCATTGGACTTGCTTTGGCAATAATAATATGTGCATACATCCAGGATCAAGAACTTACACAGATATTTAGCTGCATAGGTACTCAGCAGAATTGTTTTTTGCCGATAGTCAGACGTATGTTCTGAGGCAGGGAGAGACCTGTCTTATAGCCCGCATGCGCCAGGCACAAAGCTGGGTTAAGCATTTGCATGGTTGTGTCCATCTGTCAATCTTTCGTCTGTCATAAAAATAATATTCAGGAATTACTTGGCAGACTCACGCTATCATTAAATTTGTGCTTCCTGATCGCTAAAAAGGAAAAATTTTCGGCGCTTCGCGCAGACTGATAGCCACTCCGCGGCTCCACACACACGCCTTCGGCGGTGCGCTGTGTGCCCCTCCAATGACAACTACACCTATGACTTACTGATTGCAGCGACACGGCACGGAACGACTGAGCAGTCAACGTCGGGCCATTTTGGCTACCTTTCTAGGGTTCAGAAAGCTGGCCCAAGAGCTGTACAGAAAAATGTGCCTCTCCTCCACGTCAGGGTACGTCACTGCATGTGACAAGTTTACCAGGACTTCCCCCACATTAGTACTGCGGGGTGAGAAGGCCTGGGAAGGAGGCGAACCTACATGTACGTACCTTGGGAGGATGTTTCTCCATTTCCTCACGAGCCTGTTCCCATTCCATGGATGCTGTACAAAGCAACACAGTATTCAGCTATGTTCAGTATTGCTAGCAGCTATTCTATAGCATCACAATTCACAATCAAGGTGGCTCTCTGATTGGTATATTGGTTTGGCAGTCACTCCACCATGCACTGTAGTCACAGCTCGTGACCCATTCTACTGAAGATGTAGAGCAGGTACACAAATTCTCCACACCAAAGTGCTCGAGGGTCTCATGATCTCATATTGGATACAATCCAGCTCATGCATGTACACAGGGTCATGTTGTGCAGCTAGCTAGCAACTTTAGCCAATCAGATAGCACACTATACTCATGCTCGAAGAACCTACGGCAGCTTGTGTATAGCAAGCTGTACATCCGGATATAACATCACATGTACTTACGGCATTCACTATCAAGAGTCATAGTACATGCCCAAGTACAGACCTGCATTCAGGAATCCCTACCGTCAGACCACCTAGTAGCCACAACAAATGATCTAAAAACGTCACTTTTCACGCAGCACACGTCAAGAGCAAGCTGTAGCTGTCTCTGTCATACGTAGGATCCAAGATGGCTGGTTTATAAAGCCAAACACACTCTGTAGTCTAAAAACTGAAACATACGCGCGCGGGTTAGTGTAGTTAATTATTAAACTTTGAACTGCCCCTGCAATCAAACTCACCAGAGGTCACAAAATTAGGTTAGCAGACTCATCTGATTACATCATATAAGCCATAGAGTATAGCCTCATTCCAGCAACTAATCTAGGAGGTATACCTGTACGTCGCCGGGAGTGCATAATGAGGAAGCTCATTTCCTCATTATGCACTCCTGACGTCGCCCTATCCCATATCAGAGTGATTGCTGGAGACAATTCCCAGACCCTAATTCTGTACAAAAAGAGGGTCTGGCAGCTCGGGTAGGATTCATAACGATTTGTGGAATGCTGACAGTTTCATTCAATGCTCGACATACTACCAAATTTAAGTCAGCTCTAATAGTTGCGGCTTTACCTTAAATTTCGTTATAATCGCAGTTGGCATGGATAGTTCTCTAGTTGATAGGCAACTTGAAACAAAGGGGCTAGACAATACGTGCACAGTCATACCAATCACTGAATTGAATGAACAATAACAACAACAACATCGACTTTCAGAAATGCACGAGGACTGAAACTAAAGTCTGTTCGGCGACGAAGATCGATGTCATGTGTGATTATTTAATGTCGAGCCTTCTCAATGGAGGCAAAGTCTATTGCGATCACCTGCTGCCTGGGAATATCCTGCTTGCAGGGGGAGGGAGGAGAGGAGCTAGCATGGGCTACATGTCCGATCTCGGAATCATTCTATGCACTCCCACTGAGCCTGCATGTAAACGGGAAAATAATCAAATAGTTACCCCCACACACACACACAAACGGAATGGGGATAAGCAAGGAATTTGTTGTTCGTATTTCAGTCTGCTAGTCAAAACATGCACAAATAATCGGCTTGTGTGTCAGTTTATCAGCCCTGCTAACAAAAATCACATAATTATATTATAGCATGCATAAAACAGTGAAGTATTCAATCCCCTCTACATAATATTATATTGAACAAGAACTTGGCAGCACGATGTGCATAGTGCTGTTCCCCTGCAACTAGTGCTGCTGCATGCATGATCACCCAGTCTGGTACCACAGAGATGCTGTAGCTACTGTGGTCAATGACATGCATGCACCATGACAGGCTTGAGATGGTGGCATACTGCTGAATCAAACACAGGTGAAAGGCCAGCTACGAGACTTGAGTTGTGAACATGAAAAGTGCGTGCAGAACTACATGTAGAGGTGCCCAGTAGAGAACTTATCTGATTTCAGACTGTGCCTCATAAGTAAACATGCTGAAAGAAGTCACTATCACATCAACTCTTTGACGAAAAGCAAACTACTGGAAGATTTTTTGCCATCTATCAAGACGACTCCCAACACAAACCCATTCACTGTAACTTCCCCAAAATGCCGATGGCTGACTGACTGACAAGCTATAGCAACTAGTCAGGCTATGGTTATTTCAGGCTCTACACCAGCAGGCCTAGGCTCAGGGGGTTATTGATGCTGCAGTCAGCCCCTGGTTGTCTCTCCCTGCTGACTGTCTATAGCGGTCTCTAGCTATACTCCAACGTTTATCCTGTTATCGCCTTCCACGTGGTTGTCAGAATAATGCGCATGCCCAAGCTAGGGCCTAGGGAGGGGGCAGCCAAAGGAGGCGGGGCTGCAGCACAGAAATTAAGCAGCCGAAAGAGGAGGGGCTGCAGCGCAGTCCAGTTTAGCATGAGAAGGGAAGCCAAAGGACTGAAAGGAGGGAGTAGGGGAAAGACCTCCATGGAATTCCGGAAGCAGGGGAGGGAGGTACCATGATTTCATCAGAATATTTTTAGAAAAGGTCCCTTCATCAATAATTGATGAAGGGACCTTTTCTAAAAATATTTCTAAAAATATTATTGTGCACAATTATTTATCAGTTCTAGATTTAGTTATACACATACATGTAGCTGTAGCACCATCAAGCTTTTATGCTTGATACCTCAGATGGGACATGAATGCATGTCCACAAGTGTGCACATGCTTAGGTGGTGACAAACAGCTGGGCCATCCATGCGAGTGGAAAGCAGAGAAATCAAGAGGTGGAATATTAAGGTCCCACACATGCACATGCATCGCAACATGGGAACTGGATCATGCTCCTATACCTAGCCTTGTTATGCAGGCCACATACAAGGGATTATTATAGCTAGGCCTAGCTAGCTGTGTGGAATTGGGGACAACTGAATGTGGGAAAGGTGTAACTGCACGGTTGTAAGTATGAAAATTACACAAACAGTATATGTTTGTATTTATTCTCATGTAGTAGCTAGCCAGCTAGGTTACCATTTGTTTAGTTTGAGGTGGGGTGTCCACAGATATATATAATACATGTATCCTGTTACTTGAGGTTGAGTTTAATTCCCATTGTGCCCCATAATGCATTGATGTGCACTGAGTGGCAATTTAGCACTTCACCTCCAATCTATCTTACACATGCAGCTTCTAGATTTCATAGTGATACATATACACAATGTCATGTAGCTTATTGTATTGAATTGCAGTGGTAGCTTTGATACTTTGATGTAGGTGTTAC
This sequence comes from Axinella damicornis, assembly GCA_963931865.1. Classification (NCBI taxonomy): domain Eukaryota; kingdom Metazoa; phylum Porifera; class Demospongiae; order Axinellida; family Axinellidae; genus Axinella; species Axinella damicornis. The sequence goes on along the minus strand of OZ007514.1, from coordinate 8,173,046 downwards.
AAAGCAGTACAAGTCACTTGCAACGTAGTCAGCAAAGTTATAGCACAACACAAAATTGTCTTCATAAGTAGAGACTAAGCAGGTTATGTAGTTTGTCACTTGCCTGATTTTGTGTTCTCTTGAACAGAAGGACTGAGAGGAGCTGCTCCTCCTGCCATGGCCCTCTTTCTCAGAACCAGTGCTAGCCTCTGAAACCTGACACGAGATTAAATTTCAGATTTTAGCATACAGCTGCAGTACAAAATCGTTAGATATGCAGACTCTCTACCTTAGCAGCATTGGGCCCAGAACCTACTGCAAAATAAATTGCAGAAGTGTTTTATCACAAGCTTGTGTGTACTACTAGAATGAGCATGTAAACTAAGTCATGCAGTTATAAAGAAGCAGAGGTGGCATACAGTCCCTTGCCTTTCTGCACGTTCGTACTCTTGCTGCATATGCAAAGCAAGGGTGTTTCTTTCCTGTATTATAAAATTCCGCTCCTGCACGGCCACATTTTTCTCCTGCAGTGCATGCTCGGTCTGTCAGTGACGCCTTTTCCATATGCAGCTTTTGCATTTCTCCCTCGTACTTTCGCTTGATGTCCTCCTCCTTAGACAGGGAGCGCTGGAGGCTGGAGTGATACAAAGCATTCATTGATGACTGAGAAATTCAAAAGAACAAAGTACATTATAAGATCTGGTAGCAGTGTCACAGAATTATAGCAAGATGCTAATGTTGCTTGTAGGTAAACATAATCATATATATATATGGCTGGCCTTATACCCATGACCTAGGGGAGCATGTCCCTTTCATCAAATCTTAATGAGGTCTCAAAATCCAATAGACACCTCACCAAAAAATATTTCATACTAGAGAAACTGAAAGATATAATCCATAGTCTAAGCCGGTTAGCTATTGCACTCAAAGCAGGTCTTGCAGTTGTTCAGAGACCTTCGGGATGCATCTATAATCAGCTCGGGCTTTGCCCTTAGATTATAGCTATAGGTAGCATCCGTCAGAGACCTGCTTGAGTGCAATAACCTATACACCTCTATTATGTATATATCCATCTATGTAACCCTGCATGCATGCAGTGCTGACCTGCTTAGCACTCGTAGAGTTTCACAAGCATCCTCAAACTTGATTGCTTTCTGCTGCCATTCTTCCTTCTCACTAACAGCTGCTTGCAACTGGGCCTGTAAACAAGAGTTTGCAGGATATAATATTATGTTTACATGCATGTGCACTACTTGTTTGTATAATAACACACTACAAAGAGTCTGATATGCTCCATAGTCATGCTGTGACCAGGCAGTGTTGACCCGATAATATAAAACGGTACAGAAGAATGTACACGGCTCCACCCATTCCTTAGTATAGGGCAAAATGTGTATGTAGTCAATGGTCAATAGCTGAACTGCAACGCAGTCAAACAATGGAGAGACTAAAAATTAATGACAGTCAAAATTCATTGACCCCGGTCACTATGGCATCTATGGGAGTGACACCCCCTATATGCTAGCTACGTAGCATTTTTTTGGTGGAAACTGCAATCATGGTAGAGCAACAGCATGGTAGGGCAAACTCACATTTCCGAATTATGTGTCCTGCATGCTTTGCTTTAATTACTCTCACCTCGTGCATACTTCAGTGTGGACTCGGATTGCATCCAAACACTTGTATGGAGGTTTTATGACTTCTTGCAAAGTTGAAAACCTGAACTGAAAAGCGAGTCACCGAACTGTGACAGGATGCTGAAGAGCTTGCTCATATAGCTATAATTGTAAGTGCCAATCACAAGATTTAGCTACACCAAATGTTTAGTGAATTGACACAGAAAGTTTCGACGAAGGCCTTGCAATTGCAAGAAGACGTAAAACATTTGCACTTACAGTTTGCCATATATGGGTTGCTCCAATTATTGCACGTGTGTGACATCAACTACTGCTGGGCTTTTTCCATAATTTCCAAGAGAATTACAGCTGCTAGGACTTGTGAGTGTGACAACAGCTTGGAACAGGGATGCTGTCTCCAATACCTGAAGGGCCTTGACCCTGGTTTTGTCCACTAATTTGTATTCACTTTCCATCAACTCCAGCTGACGTTGGAGCCGAGAGATCTCCCCATCTAGAGCCTGTTTCTGCAGAAAAGATGCAAGGGGGGGGGGGGGGGGGGGGGGGGGGGGGGGGGGGGATACGTACTTCATCGTAGTAATCACGCAGTAACAGCAATGAGAAGTGGAATAGATTTGCATGTGCACTCACCTAATTTTAATCTCCACGATGACCTCCACCAATCCGTCTCGGTCCAGAGAGCGCACAACCAGACAGGCAATGGCATCAGGATAACGGCAGAGACTAGCTACAGGTATGAGAAGTGGAATAGATTTGCAAGCGCACTCACGTAATTTTAATCTCTATGCTGACCTCCACCAATCCGTCTCGGTCCAGAGAGCCCTCAACCAGAGGAAATGGCGTCAGGAAATCGGCAGAAACTAGCTACAGGAATGAGTAGCGGAATAGATTTGCATGTGCACTCACCTTATTTTAATCTCCACGCTGACCTCCACCGATCCGTCTCGGTCAAGAGAGCGCACAACCAGACAGGCAATGGCATCAGGATAATGGCAGACACTAGCTACAGCAATGAGAAGTGGAATAGATTTGCATGTGCACTCACCTAATTTTAATCTCCACGCTTACCTCCATCAATCCGTCTCGGTCCAGAGAGCGCACAACCAGACAGGCAATGGCATCCGAATAACGGCAGAGACTAGCTACAGCAATGAGAAGTGGAATAGATTTGCATGTACACTCACCTAATTTTAATCTCCACGCTCACCTCCACCAATCCGTCTCGGTCCAGAGAGCGCACAACCAGAGGAAATGGCATCAGGATATCGGCAGAGACTAGCTACAGGAATGAGAAGTGGAATAGATTTGCATGTGCACTCACCTAATTTTAATCTCCACGCTGACCTCCACCAATCCGTCTCGGTCCAGAGATCGCACAACCACACAGGCAATGGCTTCAGGATAACGGCAGAGACTAGCTACAGCAATGAGGAATGGAATAGATTTGCATGTGCACTCACATAATTTTAATCTAAACGCTGACTTCCACCAATCCGTCTCGGTCCAGAGAGCGCTCAACCAGAGCAAATGGCATCAGGATATCGGCAAAGACTAGATACAGGAATGAGAAGAGGAATAGATTTGCATGTGCACTCACCTAATTTTAATCTCCACGCTGACCTCCACCAATCCGTCTCGGTCCAGAGAGCGCACAACCACACCGGCAATGGCTTCAGGATAACGGCAGAGACTAGCTACAGCAATGAGGAATGGAATAGATTTGCATGTGCACTCACCTAATTTTAATCTCCACGATAACTTCCACCAATCCGTCTCTGTCCAGAGAGCGCTCAACCAGAGCAAATGGCATCAGGATATCGGCACAGACTAGATACAGGAATGAGAAGTGGAATAGATTTGCATGTGCACTCACCTAATTTTAATCTCCACGCTGACCTCCACCAATCCATCTCAGTCCAGAGAGCGCACAACCAGACAGGCAATGGCATCACGATAACGGCAGAGACTAGCTACAGCAATCAGAAGTGGAATAGATTTGCATGTGCACTCACCTAATTTTAATCTCCACGCTGACTTCCACCAATCCGTCTCGGTCCAGAGAGCGCTCAACCAGAGCAAATGGCATCAGGATATCGGCAAAGACTAGATACAGGAATGAGAAGAGGAATAGATTTGCATGTGCACTCACCTAATTTTAATCTCCACGCTGACCTCCACCAATCCGTCTCTGTTCAGAGAGCTCACAACCAGAGGAAATGGCAACAGGATAATGGCAGAGACAATCTACAGCAATGAGAAGTGAAATAGATTTGCATGCGCACTCACCTAATTTTAATCTCCACGCTGACCTCCACCAATCCGTCTCGGTCCAGAGAGCCCTCAACCAGAGGAAATGGCATCAGGAAATCGGCAGAGATTAGCTACAGGAATGAGAAGTGGAATGGATTTGCATGTGCACTCACCTAATTTTAATCTCCATGCTGACCTCCTCCAATCCGTCTCGGTCCAGAGAGCGCACAACCACACAGGCAATGTCATCAGGATAACGGCAGAGACTAGCTACAGGAATGAGAAGTGGAATAGATTTGCATGTGCACTCACCTAATTTTAATCTCCACGCTGATCTCCACCAATCCGTCTCTGTCCAGAGAGCGCACAACCAGACAGGCAATGGCATCAGGATAACGGCAGAGACTAGCTACAGCAATCAGAAGTGGAATAGATTTGCATGTGCACTCACCTAATTTTAATCTCCACGCTGACTTCCACCAATCCGTCTCGGTCCAGAGAGCGCTCAACCAGAGCAAATGGCATCAGGATATCGGCAAAGACTAGATACAGGAATGAGAAGAGGAATAGATTTGCATGTGCACTCACCTAATTTTAATCTCCACGCTGACCTCCACCAATCCGTCTCTGTTCAGAGAGCTCACAACCAGAGGAAATGGCAACAGGATAACGGCAGAGACTAGCTACAGCAATGAGAAGTGAAATAGATTTGCATGCGCACTCACCTAATTTTAATCTCCACGCTGACCTCCACCAATCCGTCTCGGTCCAGAGAGCCCTCAACCAGAGGAAATGGCATCAGGAAATCGGCAGAGATTAGCTACAGGAATGAGAAGTGGAATGGATTTGCATGTGCACTCACCTAATTTTAATCTCCACGCTGACCTCCACCAATCCGTCTCGGTCCAGAGAGCGCACAACCACACCGGCAATGGCTTCAGGATAACGGCAGAGACTAGCTACAGCAATGAGGAATGGAATAGATTTGCATGTGCACTCACCTAATTTTAATCTCCACGATAACTTCCACCAATCCGTCTCTGTCCAGAGAGCGCTCAACCAGAGCAAATGGCATCAGGATATCGGCACAGACTAGATACAGGAATGAGAAGTGGAATAGATTTGCATGTGCACTCACCTAATTTTAATCTCCACGCTGACCTCCACCAATCCATCTCAGTCCAGAGAGCGCACAACCAGACAGGCAATGGCATCACGATAACGGCAGAGACTAGCTACAGCAATCAGAAGTGGAATAGATTTGCATGTGCACTCACCTAATTTTAATCTCCACGCTGACTTCCACCAATCCGTCTCGGTCCAGAGAGCGCTCAACCAGAGCAAATGGCATCAGGATATCGGCAAAGACTAGATACAGGAATGAGAAGAGGAATAGATTTGCATGTGCACTCACCTAATTTTAATCTCCACGCTGACCTCCACCAATCCGTCTCTGTTCAGAGAGCTCACAACCAGAGGAAATGGCAACAGGATAATGGCAGAGACAATCTACAGCAATGAGAAGTGGAATAGATTTGCATGCGCACTCACCTAATTTTAATCTCCACGCTGACCTCCACCAATCCGTCTCGGTCCAGAGAGCCCTCAACCAGAGGAAATGGCATCAGGAAATCGGCAGAGATTAGCTACAGGAATGAGAAGTGGAATGGATTTGCATGTGCACTCACCTAATTTTAATCTCCATGCTGACCTCCTCCAATCCGTCTCGGTCCAGAGAGCGCACAACCACACAGGCAATGTCATCAGGATAACGGCAGAGACTAGCTACAGGAATGAGAAGTGGAATAGATTTGCATGTGCACTCACCTAATTTTAATCTCCACGCTGATCTCCACCAATCCGTCTCTGTCCAGAGAGCGCACAACCAGACAGGCAATGGCATCAGGATAACGGCAGAGACTAGCTACAGCAATCAGAAGTGGAATAGATTTGCATGTGCACTCACCTAATTTTAATCTCCACGCTGACTTCCACCAATCCGTCTCGGTCCAGAGAGCGCTCAACCAGAGCAAATGGCATCAGGATATCGGCAAAGACTAGATACAGGAATGAGAAGAGGAATAGATTTGCATGTGCACTCACCTAATTTTAATCTCCACGCTGACCTCCACCAATCCGTCTCTGTTCAGAGAGCTCACAACCAGAGGAAATGGCAACAGGATAACGGCAGAGACTAGCTACAGCAATGAGAAGTGAAATAGATTTGCATGCGCACTCACCTAATTTTAATCTCCACGCTGACCTCCACCAATCCGTCTCGGTCCAGAGAGCCCTCAACCAGAGGAAATGGCATCAGGAAATCGGCAGAGATTAGCTACAGGAATGAGAAGTGGAATGGATTTGCATGTGCACTCACCTAATTTTAATCTCCACGCTGACCTCCACCAATGCGTCTCGGTCCAGAGAGCGCACAACCACACAGGCAATGTCATCAGGATAATGGCAAAGACTAGCTACAGGAATGAGAAGTGGAATAGATTTGCATGTGCACTCACCTAATTTTAATCTCCACGCTGATCTCCACCAATCCGTCTCTGTCCAGAGAGCGCACAACCAGACAGGCAATGGCATCAGGATAACGGCAGAGACTAGCTACAGCAATCAGAAGTGGAATAGATTTGCATGTGCACTCACCTAATTTTAATCTCCACGCTGACTTCCACCAATCCGTCTCGGTCCAGAGAGCGCTCAACCAGAGCAAATGGCATCAGGATATCGGCAAAGACTAGATACAGGAATGAGAAGAGGAATAGATTTGCATGTGCACTCACCTAATTTTAATCTCCACGCTGACCTCCACCAATCCGTCTCTGTTCAGAGAGCTCACAACCAGAGGAAATGGCAACAGGATAACGGCAGAGACTAGCTACAGGAATGAGAAGTGGAATAGATTTGCATGTGCACTCACCTAATTTTAATCTCCACGCTGATCTCCACCAATCCGTCTCTGTCCAGAGAGCGCACAACCAGACAGGCAATGGCATCAGGATAACGGCAGAGACTAGCTACAGCAATCAGAAGTGGAATAGATTTGCATGTGCACTCACCTAATTTTAATCTCCACGCTGACTTCCACCAATCCGTCTCGGTCCAGAGAGCGCTCAACCAGAGCAAATGGCATCAGGATATCGGCAAAGACTAGATACAGGAATGAGAAGAGGAATAGATTTGCATGTGCACTCACCTAATTTTAATCTCCACGCTGACCTCCACCAATCCGTCTCTGTTCAGAGAGCTCACAACCAGAGGAAATGGCAACAGGATAACGGCAGAGACTAGCTACAGCAATGAGAAGTGAAATAGATTTGCATGCGCACTCACCTAATTTTAATCTCCACGCTGACCTCCACCAATCCGTCTCGGTCCAGAGAGCCCTCAACCAGAGGAAATGGCATCAGGAAATCGGCAGAGATTAGCTACAGGAATGAGAAGTGGAATGGATTTGCATGTGCACTCACCTAATTTTAATCTCCACGCTGACCTCCACCAATGCGTCTCGGTCCAGAGAGCGCACAACCACACAGGCAATGTCATCAGGATAATGGCAAAGACTAGCTACAGGAATGAGAAGTGGAATAGATTTGCATGTGCACTCACCTAATTTTAATCTCCACGCTGATCTCCACCAATCCGTCTCTGTCCAGAGAGCGCACAACCAGACAGGCAATGGCATCAGGATAACGGCAGAGACTAGCTACAGCAATGAGAAGTGAAATAGATTTGCATGTTCACTCACCTAATTTTAATCTCCACGCTGACCTCCACCAATCCGTCTCGGTCCAGAGAGCCCTCAACCAGAGGAAATGGCATCAGGAAATCGGCAGAGATTAGCTACAGGAATGAGAAGTGGAATGGATTTGCATGTGCACTCACCTAATTTTAATCTCCATGCTGACCTCCTCCAATCCGTCTCGGTCCAGAGAGCGCACAACCACACAGGCAATGTCATCAGGATAACGGCAGAGACTAGCTACAGGAATGAGAAGTGGAATAGATTTGCATGTGCACTCACCTAATTTTAATCTCCACGCTGATCTCCACCAATCCGTCTCTGTCCAGAGAGCGCACAACCAGACAGGCAATGGCATCAGGATAACGGCAGAGACTAGCTACAGCAATGAGAAGTGAAATAGATTTGCATGCGCACTCACCTAATTTTAATCTCCACGCTGACCTCCACCAATCCGTCTCGGTCCAGAGAGCCCTCAACCAGAGGAAATGGCATCAGGAAATCGGCAGAGATTAGCTACAGGAATGAGAAGTGGAATGGATTTGCATGTGCACTCACCTAATTTTAATCTCCATGCTGACCTCCTCCAATCCGTCTCGGTCCAGAGAGCGCACAACCACACAGGCAATGTCATCAGGATAACGGCAGAGACTAGCTACAGGAATGAGAAGTGGAATAGATTTGCATGTGCACTCACCTAATTTTAATCTCCACGCTGATCTCCACCAATCCGTCTCTGTCCAGAGAGCTCACAACCAGAGGAAAGGGCAACAGGATAACGGCAGAGACTAGCAACAGCAATGAGGAGTGGAATAGATTTGCATGTGCACTCACCTAATTTTAACCTCCACGCTGACCTCCACCAATCCGTCTCAGTCCATAGAGCGCACAACCACACAGGCAATGGCATCAGGATAACGGCAGAGACTAGCTACAGCAATGAGAAGTGGAATAGATTTGCATGTGCACTCACCTAAATTTAATCTCCACGATGACCTCCACCAATCCGTCTCGGTCCAGAGAGCGCACAACCAGACAGGCAATGGCATCAGGATAATGGCAGAGACTAGCTACAGGAATGAGAAGTGGAATAGATTTGCATGTGCACTCACCTAATTTTAATCTCCACGCTGACCTCCACCTATCCGTCTCGGTCCAGAGAGCGCACAACCAGACAGGCAATGGCATCAGGATAACGGCAGAGACTAGCTACAGCAATGAGAAGTGGAATAGATTTGCATGAGCACTCACCTAATTTTAATCTCCATGCTGACCTCCACCAATCCGTCTCGGTCCAGAGAGCGTTCAACCAGAGGAAATGGCATTAGGATTTCAGCAGAGACTAGCTACATGAATGAGAAGTGGAATAGATTTGCATGTGCACTCACCTAATTTTAATCTCCACGCTGACCTCCACCAATCCGTCTCGGTCCAGAGAGCGCACAACCAGACAGGCAATGGCATCAGGATAACGGCAGAGACTAGCTACAGGAATGAGAAGTGGAATAGATTTGCATGTGCACTCACCTAATTTTAATCTCCACGCTGACCTCCACCAATCCGTCTCGGTCCAGAGAGCGCACAACCAGAGGAAATGGCATCAGGATATCGGCAGAGACTAGCTACAGGTATGAGAAGTGGAATAGATTTGCATGTGCACTCACCTAATTTTAATCTCCACGCTGACCACCACCAATCCGTCTCGGTCCGGAAAGCGTTCAACCAGAGGAAATGGCAGCAGGATATCAGCAGAGACTAGCTACAGGTATGAGAATTGGAAGAGATTTGCATGTGCACTCACCTAATTTTAATCTCCACGCTGACCTCCACCAATGCGTCTCGGTCCAGAGAGCGCACAACCAGACAGGCAATGGCATCAGGATAATGGCAGAGACTAGCTACAGGAATGAGAAGTGGAATAGATTTGCATGTGCACTCACCTAATTTTAATCTCCACGCTGACCTCCACCAATCCGTCTCGGTCCAGAGAGCGAACAACCAGAGGAAATGGCATCAGGATATCGGCAGAGACTAGCCACAGGAATGAGAAGTGGAATAGATTTGCATGTGCACTCACCTAATTTTAATCTCCACGCTGACCTCCACCAATCCGTCTCGGTCCAGAGAGCGCACAACCAGACAGGCAAAGGCATCAGGATAACGGCAGAGACTAGCTACAGCAATGAGAAGTGGAATAGATTTGCATGTGCACTCACCTAAATTTAATCTCCACTCTGATATTCACCGATCGTCTCGGTCCAGATAGCGAACAACGAGAGGAAATGGAATCATAGATTGCATGTGCACTCACCTAAATTTAATCTCCACGCTGATCTCCACCGATCCGTCTCGATCCAGAGAGCGCACAAACGGAAGCAAAGGATCAGAGAGACTATAGCGAGAAACTGAAAACAATTTCATGTGCACTCATAATGACTCCACCCATCCGCCTCAATCCAGAACCTTGCGTAGCCAAGAGCCATATGCATCGTGACATTCCTTTGTGTAATTGTCCTTGATGCACAGTCTTGCTAATGGTGATTTTACTTTTTTGACTCCTACATATCACTACTGCAAAAGGCATTGGTAGACACTAGCTACAGTAACGGTAAGGTTTGTTTGTTCCCTCACCTCGAACAAATTTCAGTGGCAATTATCTCCACGCTGGTTCTCCACCCCTCCGTCTTAATCCAGAGAGCGCACAACCGGCAGCAAAAGAAGTCCTTTCTCTTCGAAGTTATCTCAGATTGTGGATTGTCTATTGTCGTTGTTTAGCGTTCATTCCCTGCTCCGCAGTTTACTACGAAATGAGAAAAGTGATGACGCTGATCCAGTCCATCAAATGAATTTTAAAATTCCCGGCAAAAAATTAACATTGACCAATCAGAATGTAGTTCGCGTAACGTTCCGCGGGTCCATCAAAAGAGTTTTTAAATTCCCGCCAAAAATTACTCCAACATTGACCAATCAGAATGTAGCTCGCTTAAGGTTCCGCGGGCTTGCACGGCAATCAATGCGCGGAACTTGCTAACAATCTGTCCCACCTTGTCGGTTGTTATGCTCGATAGCAAATTAAGTGTTCGAGGTGACGAAGACTTGCTACATGCAACCGGGTGGGGCATGGAACACAGTTGACTGCGTGGGCCAGCATATATACGTTATCGCAAAACAATGTCAGAACAATGAGAACTGCGTCGACATGCACTGCCCTGCAGCAAATTGTCTCAACAGCTGCCAATAAAATGGTGAATCAGGAGCAGTTGCAGAGTGGTCAGGCCTAGTCAGGCCCAGGGATGGTGCATTTGAATTCATTACTATAACCACCCCGTAACAAAAGAAACCATAAACTTATTTTTTATTGCTGGATACCTGACCTTGAGAATCAGGAATGGTAGGTTTAAAAGCTTTTTGATGGCATGCCAACTCTCCCTACCCATCCAGCAATAATTTGATTTAGCAAACCTCCTTTCATCGTCAAAAGAAGGCTGTATTCAGTCCTTTTCGTCATCCAGCTTCATTGTTCTTGAGTATACAAAACAGCTGCCCAAACAATTCAAAAACAAGCTGTAAACTTGTTGCTATGTAACTAGGTTGTACACATGTTGCGGCACAAAGTCTGTGCTTGCTAAGGGTGTCTGGGGGGCAATCCCCCCCAGGAAAATTTCTCAATTTTCCACGGTCTGAGGTGCTTTCTACGGCCATTTCAGGGGTATGTATACGTACATGTATCTGGCTGTTGAGTGCATCTGTAACTTGTTACTGAACGATCGATTGTGGAACAAAGTTGGTGAAGGCCATTGACGCCGCTGATTCTGCTAGCTATATGATGTTGCACGAGGTAACTTATACTGTAATTCACAATGGAAAAACCCCGAAAAGTGGTTCTGACGGCCTCAACAGCTGCCAACTGATCGAGCCATCCCACATCGTAGCTACAAGCAACTGTACACCTTACATGGAGTGTGAAAGCTCTTACCCTGTCCGTGTCCCTGGTGAACCAGTCCCTTCATTATTACTGCAAGCCTGCATGTACAAAACTCTGAAAATTGCATAATAAACTTGTGAAAATGATGTGGAATGCTATGTCATTTTATTTCAGAAACAAAAAGCAGTTTTGGAAAGCCGTAAAACATCTGAATAAGCAACGATCAACCATCCCAACACTCTCCTATCAAAATGCCACTGTGAGTCTGAAGCCAATTTAATTTGCTGAATGAGTATTTCTCAAACAGTTTCAATAGAGACATTCCTCCTCTCTCACCTGCAGGTGATGATCTTCACACAGAAACAACACATTATATGAACTCCTTTGTACAGCTGATGAAGTTCTTTTTCTTATCATGTCCCTGGATTCGCTAATGGGCCTGATTGGATCTCAGCTCAAATGCTCAGTCACTGCACGCCTGCAGCATTGCTCCATCTCTTACCAAACGTTTCAATAATTGTGTTTCCAGGTCACTTCCCTGAGTGAAGACATCTTCTGTTGTTCCAATTCCCAAATATGCAAGCCACATGCACAGTGAAGCGATCAACTGCAGACTGATTTCCTTACTTTCAATTTCATGTAAAAGGAACTCGGTCTCCTTTATTATTCATGACCTTTTGTTCATACACCTCATGCATGTACCAATGCCTTTTCAGTCATCTTTTGTGCTTAGCTGTTTCTGTATGGAATCACGTTTCACCTACCTCATGAAGCACTTATAGCTCCCACCATTAATTCATTATCACTTCCCGCACCTTTGTTTTTGTAGTCATAACTGCTATTGTGTATTCTTGCACTATATATTGCAAAAATTATATCAGAGGGTAACAGAACTCAATGTCCTGTTGATTGTATAATTGTGTATTGTGTGAAAGCACCATAGGTAGGCTACATAGCTAGTGATTAGGGAGGTGCTACATACAACTCAATACAAGGTTTATTCCTAAATCTGCAAAAGGGCACATAATAATACTTATGTCTCTAGCAATCAGTTTCTATTGATTGTAGACGTAGCAACATCTACAGGTACCCAACTAAAGGTGTAGTCTGTCATTTAGTACCCATGCACTACCCCCCAATACTGACAACAGCTGGCACATCTCATTGGTAACACGTACCTTACAATCAGAGGGCACAACATGAATTTTGTCAACAAACACACAAGATGAAACAAATACAAACCAGAATAATGGTTTGCTCAATGCTTGGTAGAAGTATGCATTTTAAGTAATGACATGAATCAAATGATTTAGTGACTGTCGCTAAACCCCCATGCTTCGATTCCACTACAGACGAAGTCTTGTTGGCTTGCTAAACAGTCATTGTTGTAGGCTGAACAGCTATAACTGCTGCCATGGTAGAAGTACTCATCCAACCACAACCCAAAATGTCCACTGTGGAAGGAGGTAGGGAACAAGGGAGGGAGGGAGGGAGGGAGGGAGGGAGGGAGGAAGGGAGGGAGGGAGGGAGGAAGGGAGGGAGGGAGGGAGGGGGAAGGGAGGGAGGGAGGAAGGGAGGGAGGGAGGGAGGGAGGGAGGAAGGGAGGGAGGGAGGGAGGGAGGGAGGGAGGGAGGAGGGTGGATGAATCAAGGGGAGAGGAGAGAGGGGGATTGTACCGTAGTTTTCACATAGGGATGGCTGGTGGCCGAGTGGTTAAAGCATTCCACAACATGCCGCAAGAGATTTTCTTTCACTACTAGGAGTCGACACAGCTCTAGCCCAAAAAGTGGTCTTGAAGGTGGAAATAGCTCACAGTGCATCCTTCAGAGGGGATGTAAAGCCGTCGATCCCGGGGGCCTGGCTTTAAAAGGCTCTGCCTCTCCAGGCCCTCGCAATAGCCACCACCGTGCAAAATCAAAATTAAAAATCACATGCAATGTAATACTTAATTATTATGCGACTACAATACTATGTGTGTGAGGCAGGGGGTGTACGTTGCGGAGGTACATCTGTGCATGTGCATGCCCAAGAGCTAGCCACATGCAGGTAAGAACACTAGCTTACGTACCAGGCAGGACCAGATTGAGGTGGAGATGTGCACTTGCCTGAGGAGGCCAATAGTTAGTCCGAAAGAGAGCCAATAGTTAGTGAGAAAGAGAAAGGCCACAAGCAGACGACTAAGCTTCTTTTGTATGGAGGCCTTGGGTAAGAAATGACGTGAATGATAATGCATTTCTTTGCCTACATGTGGCTGATTAATTCGGCACACACGATCGGAGCAGAAGTCATGATGTCGGACCTCTGCAGCACTGCCGTGTGCTGCCTTGTGCTTGGCACTGGCCTGCTCAAGCAGGCAAATGAGGAGGGAGTAGCTCAAGCGAGTGAAGCTACTGGTATACCATACACTCACAGAACTAGATATTACCCACTTACTCTCCACTGCCAAAGCCAATACTGTCACTGTTTCCCTTCACACAGTAGCTGTTGGCAGCTGTCCAGTGGAAGACTCTCATGTCCGAGCCTTCAAAGCTAAAGAGGAATGATTCCCTTGTGCCATAGAAGTGATCACTGATCTTCAGCGGACAAGACATCACTGCACCAAACAGCTGTGAAGGTGTGCATGTATGTTGTGTGTGTGTGTCCTGAAACTTGTTATCTCTTGTTGAGATGGTGTATGTGTGCATTGTGTGTTGTTAGGCCTCAGTGGATTGGGTGTTTTGACAAACTACCACTGAGAATCAGCTGGAATTTGGCTGAGGCCTCCACACAATGCTGCTATATGCAGCTTGTGTGCTGCTCCTCTGCCGTGGGCCAGTGGCTTAGTGGAAAGAGTATCTGACTAGTATCCTGGGTTCACATCCTAGAAATGTTTCTGTAGATTCAATTTCTCTCTCTCTCAACATTAACTACGACATTTAGTGAGGTTTCTCAGCCATATTCAGAAGTTTGGGTCAGACATTTTTCAGACAAAATTACAATCACCCTGGGACAACAGCATAAAACAGTTCAGTATCTAATGTGTACAGTTGTGTACTTGGGGGAGCACTTACATAGGCTAGTCGTAGCTAGAGTCCTTTAGTGCAACCCATTATGTTTGTTTTCAGCAATTCAACCCCCCAGCCTATACATCTTTTCCATGTATCGATGTGCACGTGGAAAGATAGGCAGGGCAGACAAAAACATTATTGCAGCGCTCACAACTTCACCACTCTTGCAGGGTGAGTTTCGATAAGCATCAGTGCACTACAGCGATCACGATGGTGTAGTCAGAATCTTTGTTGGCATAAGAGCCATATTGCCAACAATAATCGAAGTGAGAGCTCGAGCAATGGCAGCAGACGATAAGACAAAAGCTACTTTGAATAACACAGGAAGCAGATGACTTTCTTGGACCTTCAAGTATCAAGCACATAATTTGATAGAAAGGCAGTAGCTAGTATGCTACAATTGACAGTGTCAGAAAATGGCTCAGTCAGCTAATCTCATTATAGCTACCATTAGCACTTAGAGCTGGCCTGTTGGCACGTTATGGTCAGACCTGATTATCACTTCATTGACATCATATTGAAGTAAATCTGCTCTCAAAGGGTCAACTCAGGGATAAAACACTCATTTGCAAGGTCACTATTGTTGGCGGGTACTAGTTTTAGCGAATTGGGATGTAGCAGATTGGCGGAGGAAGGGCTCTCATGGCAATTTTGTGCTTTCCACTGCCCTGCTGCTGCTTTCTGCTCCCGTGCCGCGTTTTTCTCAGCGTCGTGGTTGTGCAGTCAGCATGTATCGTAAAAAAGCATAGTAAATTGTACCCGCTATCAGTTAGTGAATGGTGGGTTACAGCCCCTTGTAGCCCCCCCTTGGATCCGTCCCTGACTCCTTCTCAGGTCGCTTCATAGGTGGCTAGCTTATGGCTTGCTCCAATTAAAGCACATGTATGTAATGTCACATGCCACTAATACTATTGTTTTTGTGCGTTCAATCAAATTTAGTTCGAAATCACAAAAATTCATACCCGCAAATACTAGTGACCTTAAGATAACTTTAGCTGGCTGAACCAGCAGATCACTAGTGCTGTTACAATTAAGAATACTGATAGGTCAGGTCAAGTACTGCTTTTAGTACCTTCGACTACCGCAAACTAAAGTTGAGCTAGCCATTATGTCCTTTGACCCCAGGGTGGGATGACCTTTGGCTCCAAGGTGCTATATATATATATATGTACATGTACATGCACTACATAACTTACATGGTGCACCTAACCACAAGTGAGGGTTTGCTTGCAACAAGCAGCTAGAAAACCACAAGTCCCATCCTGTGTATACATAGTGATGTAATAGGGCTAAGTAGGAGCTATTGTGCAGTACAGTACATGTACTTGAACACAATGGTAATGGTGAGCACAAAGGCGTATGAATCTGACTGAGATGGTGCATGGTATATCGGAACGGGTCACAGAAGCTCCCGTAGGTGAAACAAGGACTGGGCTGGGACTGGACTGAAAATCATAACCTTTTCCACAGCAATAACTTGCTGTACTGTGTTAAAGTAGCTGTAGTGAATGGATGGACACAATGGAACATTATCATTATTACATGAGTTGTACATGAGTTGTGAGATTGTCGTCTCAGTGTATAATTATGTGTTTGCTCTATGTAAAGACTCCATTGTGATTGCAAGTGAGACCCTCCATTTCATTGAAGTTCTGACAGTACCATTGTCAATGGCGATGCGCTAAAACACTACAGTAGCTAGGGAGTCTCTCCCACTAAGGCTATATCCAATTTTTCAGGAGCTGGATAAGAGTATTTAGGTTTTTACGTAGTAGTTGGTTTTTGTGGCAAAAGCTGAGGTAGTAGAGCTCAGCTACGCAACAAAGAACTCTGTCAAAGGCTTACATGACTGAGTGCTCTGCATACCATCCAGGGTTTTGTCAACGAGACAGAGGGTGACCGAAGGAATGCAATGTTTCCATTTGTTGTCCTGAATGACTTCATGCAGATAACTGCTTGGGTTTTTCAAGTACATTCTCGATGATGATGAGTTCATCATAACATTCAAGGTTTTAGGCCTTCCACTGGCTGCTTATTTGGTTCCACATCCACAAAATTTTGAGGACTCTGCATAAAGTTTAGAGGTCATCATTAAGGTTGCTGGCTATTCTTTCAGGGTCAGGCCCTGAACACTCCTCTGATAAATCATGCGCCATTTCAACTCAGATTCATACACCTATGTCCGCTTGCTGGGCTGAGCCTTGCTCTCAAAAGAAACCATTACCATGGTGTACTGCACACAGTATTGCATAGCTTCCAACATAGCTATTACATCACAATGTACACTGGGTGGGACCTGTGTTTTCTCAGTGCTTGTATGCAAACTTCTGTAAGTACCTCTCTGTTGCTGTGTATACAACACACACGTACCCATGCATAGACACACAAGGACACCCCACAGACAGACACACATGCATAGTTGCATACACACACACAAAATTACAAGACACACTGACCCCTCCTCCACACACATTTTAGGGAGACTAGTACAATGTTTACATACCTTCTCCTGAGCAGCACTAGAGTGTCTTCATAGTTCTGTACAATGTTCTCAGGCTGATCCCATCTTCCAATGTGCTGTAGATAAGGTACCAGTCGCGGCCCACCGCCCGTGAGGGCAGATTAAATGCCAGCTATTGGTGGTGGTGGTAGGGGGGGGGGGGGGGGGGGGAGAAGTGACAAGCTGTGTTCATCCACCTCCATCTTGTCAATCCTGTGAGGAGGAGGAAGACAACAGCTGACATTAGTATCATAATGACTTTACCGTAGAGTACGTATCAAGCACCCACATATCAAGCACCCACCCCCTCTTCACGCGAAAGTTACTGCACAGGATCCAAAAGCAGTGTAGTAAGGGCCCACCCATCACAAGTTTTGAGCAGCATTTCTTAACCTCTGGGCAAGGCCAATATACAATGAAGTATGAACTACGCACCACTTTCTCTGTCGAGCATTTCTTCTCAAGGACTTCGCAAAGACACGCAATCAATTTCCTTGCATGAAAAATGGACTTATATATTCATAGCCGGTCATTGATATTCACAGCTTACCACAGCGCTTGACCTGCTTGTTGTTAACCTCGCCCATGTGGGGGCGAGGTTCTAGTACTCATTGTGCGTGTGTGTGTGTGTGTCTGTCTGTTACCGTTCTAGCGGGCGCTGCGGGTACTTGATGAGCGAGACCAAGGTATCAAAAGAAAGCGCTCGACGTAAGGAACTAAATAACATAGCAATTTGGATAAAAATGTTTAGTTCGAGAGTTATGACAGTTTTTAGCTCACCACGCAAACTTTACTTGTGCCACAAAATCGACATCAGCGGGTCACTAATGCTGTTACTAGACTACTGGTACGTGAAGCGTGGCGTCTAGCGACACCAGCGCTACCACAAACCAAGCGGCACAAAGTGACAAACTGATGAGCTAGTGGGATATAGTCTGGTTCCCGATACCAGACCCTGAACGTGCACCAGATGACATGTGATACTTGCACGCGCAGTGCAGTAATAATTATGTGCAACAAAGACGGAGACTACTTGTGAACATGAACGAACCTACATGTCTCATTCATTGGCTAGAGCACCATGAACTTCTGCCTCCTCGGTGGCGACAACAAAGACGGAGACAGCTCGTGGGTTAGTCTCGCGGGCCAGACTTTCGTCTGGGGACGAGGCTACTCGTGGGTCTACCGCCATGGCCAGTGACGTACCTGCTAGAATGCTTCAGCTAACGCTAACCAGACTCACAGTTGCTGTGATGTGCACGAGTGTATGTTTAGTGTCATAATTTCTGTGGCTCATTGCCCAGTCATAATTGAGTCTGATGACCGTCATATGAATGCAACTGCTCCATGCATGTCCTGCACATGCACTTCGCTCAGGCTCGCCCTCCAATGTCCTGCATTCCACTAGTAGATCTTATGGGTATGCTTCGCTACATGAGGGCGAGGTTTGCACTTTAGTGCTTTTTCATTTATACAGTGCTGAATGGGTGGGCGGATACTACATGCCTATAAGTAGTCTGAGTACGCATCTAGCGCATCTAGTGCCCACCTCCCTCTTCAGCGGTGTTCTAACGTCCCCAAACCCTGGGCGCTTAATACGCACTCTACGGTATAACGAGGGAGGAGCAACAGCGATTATATTGCTTCCTTGACATCGTTGATTCTGTCACCAGAGTTGGAAAAGCATGTTGAAAGGTCAAAGACCATGTGACCACATGGTCCCAGGTGGATGCAGTGAGGACTGAACACAATCACAATAGGGAGGACCAATGGCAGCCCAGGGACTTTCTGCAGCACCAATCACCACTGGATGCTATCACACTACTACCAGGTTCCCTTGCTGAAGGATGCTAATGGCTATCACTACTCTGTGGTCAGTCAACTCACTTGGTTCGATACTTCTGAATGTCCTGCCAGCTGAAAATCTGTGAAAGCAAGAAAGTTGCAACACTCAGTCATGTAAACGCCCAATCATGCAACTGAGATATTTCATCTCCACCTCCACAAGCCCCTCTTTTGTTCTTCATTCCTCTCCTCCTCTCCCTCCGTCCCTTAGACCTCACCCCTTCCCCTCCTTCCATCCCCACTTCCTTGCACCCTACCTCCCCTCCTATGCCCAACTGAAAGTGGTCGTCCTGGAAAGACATGGCCTAAGGGTGACAGAAATGCTGATCATTTCAATTCGCCATTGCCATACATTAGTTCCACATCCCTTCCTCCCCATGGCTAGGATGGTTTATGCTGAACTTACCACAACAATCTTTTTCAAAGTTACCCTACATTTCATACATTCCAAAAAGCAAACCAACGATAAGAATAACTGATAGTGGATTAAGTTGTGGACCCCCTTCCCCCTAGCCATTTAATTGTGTACATCCAGTTGCTCACCCAGGGGGAAGGGGTGTCCGCAACTGAATGGCTAGGGGGGTCCACAACAGAGTGCCTAGGGGTGTGTGGACCCCTTTAGGCATTCAGTTGTGGAGCCTCCTAGTCTTTGAGCCCACTAGCCTTCAGTTGTGGATCCCCTTCCCCCTAGCTATTGAAATGTGGACACCCCTATAGGCATTCAGTTGTTGACCCACATAGCCTTTCAGGAGTGTTTGTCCCAAAGACTACCAGAGATTAGTCTAGCTGCTAGACCCTCCTCTCCCTCCCAGAAATGATGTAACGGAAACGCGGAAGGGAGAGGAGGGTCTAGCAGGACTTGCACGAAATTGGTTTCGAACTGACCAATCAGCTTGCACTTTTGAAAATCCTGCAAGCGATTACATCATAACTCTGCGGTTTCGCATGAGAAAAAATCGATACAGATGAGAGCCATTATGGCATTCGTTGAGCAAGCTACTGTACGAGGAGATGGTTAAACCAGAAGATATTGAAGATGCGTTCGGGTAGGGAGCAAGGAGCTTGTGATACTGGGAGCTGAAAGCGGAACAAAAGAGACCAATTCGATCCAAGCGTCCTTGCTGGTAGAGATCGCTGAGCTGTCTCAGCATGGACTCCGTGTTCTGAACTCCACCCGCTGCCGAGCAGGCGCTCTGGTAGTGCGCTAACTGCTTTGTCAGCTGCTGCTTTAGTTGGGAAGGTCACTGCGTAGCATATCTGCAAGCTGTAGTTTCTCTGCACAATATTGGGCAATCCCATTGGCAACGCTACCTACCACGATCTCCAACTGTCATTCCAGCTCCGTGCTACACTGTTCGCGCCGGTTTTCCGCCTCCTTGCTGTTTTCCGTACATACAACAGTTACGTTGTTCACACCAATCAATTAGAAATCGTTAACACAATTAGTACTGTCTACGGAGCATTATGGCTTCATTACATCGTGCAACAAGAAACCATGCAAGTTCTGCTAGACCCTCCTCTCCCTTCCGCGTTTCCGTTACTTCATTTCCGGGAGGGAGAGGAGGGTCTAGCAGCTAGACTAACTGGAGATTAGCAGCAGCTAAGCTGGGAGAGTTTGAACTGACCTGATGTCCAGGTATGATGTCTAAGCTAATTGCTTCAAGTTGGGATATTTAGGACTGGTTTTGACCGCGAAAAATTCAAATGGCGAGTTTGTTTATAGCACACAAAAATTAGAAAGCAATGCAGTCACGAAAAATGTGCCACCAAACACATGTACATGTATAGTGTTACTTCACAATCACTACAGTACATACTTTGACTGCAAAAGCCGTCCATAAGCCATAAGAATATATATATGGGGAATTTAATACTAGGCGTTATACTATAATACAGGGTTTTGCTTCCCTAAGCTGTTTCTTATGGTTGGTAAAGAGTTAACAGTCAAAGTATTGAATCTTGGAACTGTACAATTCTCCAACAGGTGTACAGTACCTGTGAGGAGGGTAGCAGTCCTTTGTGAGTGCAGCATACGTAATGTCCTCAAGAGAAATCACAAACTTGAAATCCTCGATTCCCCGATCGCGGACAAGCGGATCCAATGTGTTGGGATCAAATGTCAGAGATGTCTTGCTGATGACCAGTGACTCAAACACAGAGCCCTATGGGAGGAGGGACATGCTGGGAAGTGTGCGGTAATTAGAACCACAGATTTCCCATCCAATACTAATTTTGAAATGTGCTGAACTTGTACCCTCTCCCTTGAGCTTCACACACACTGGGTCCCCTCCCTCTCCCTTGAGCTTCACACACCCCTGGTCCCTCCCTCCCTTGAGCCTCACACACCTGGTCGCTCCCTCTCCCTTGAGCCTCACACACCCCTGGTCCCCCTCCCTCTCCCTTGAGCATCACACACACTGGCATGGGTCCCCCCACCTCCTCCCTTGAGCCTCACACACCCCTGGTCCCCTCCCTCCATTGAGGCTTAAACACCCCTGGTCCTTAATTCCCTCCCTTGTGCCTCACACACCTGCTCGCTCCCTCTCCATTGAGCCTCACACACCCCTAGCCCCCCTCCCTCTCCCTTGAGCCTCACACACACCTGGTCCCTCCCTCTCACTTCAACCTCACACACCTCAAGCCCTCTCCCTTGAGCTTCACACACACCTGGCCCCCTCCCTCTCCCTTGAGCCTCACACACACCTGGTCCCACCCTCTCCCTTGAGCACACCTGGTCCCCTCCTTCTGGAGCCTCACACACCCCTGGTCCCCTCCCTCTCCCTTGAGCCTCACACACCTGGCCCCCTCCCTCTCCCTTGAGCCTCACACACACCTGGTCCCACCATCTCCCTTGAGCACACCTGGTCCCCTCCCTCTACCTGGAGCCTCACACACCCCTGGTCCCTCTCTCTCCCTTGAGCCTCACCATGCACACCTGGTCCCTCCCTCTCCCTTGAGCCACACACACCTCTGGCCCTTCCTTCTCCCTTGAGCCTCACACATCTGGTCCCTCCCTCTCCCTTGAGCCTCACACATCCCTGCTCCCCTCCTTCTCCCTTGAGCCTCACACACACCTGGTCCCCTCCCTCTCCCTTGAGCACACCTGGTCCCTCCCTCACCCTTGAGTCACATACACCCCTGGCCCATCCCTCTCCCTTGAGCCTCACACACCTGGTCCCTCCCTCTCACTTGAGCCTCACATATCCCTGGTCCCCTCCCTTTCCCATGAGTCTCACACACACCTGGTCCCTCCCTCTCCCTCTCCCTTGAGCCTCACACACCTGGTCCCCTCCTTCTCCCTTGAGCCTCACATACCTGGTCCCTCCCTCTCCCTTGAGTCCCCACACACCTGGCCCATCCCTCTCCCTTGAGCCTCACACAACCCTTGGCCGTTCCCTCACCCTTGAGCCTCACACACGTGGTCCCCTTGAGCCTCACACATGCCTGGTCCCCTCTCACCGCGAGCCCCCACACACCTGGTCCCTCCCTCTCCCTTAAGCCCCACACACCTGGTCCCCTCCCACTCCCTTGAGTCTCACACACACCTGGTCCCTTCACTCTCCCTTGAGTCTCACACACACCTGGTCCCCTCCCTCTCCCTTGAGTCTCACACACACCTGGTCCCCTCCCTCTCCCTTGAGTCTCACACACACCTGGTCCCCTCCCTCTCCCCCACACACTAGGGCTGAGCGATTGTGGATTTTCCCACATCACGATTATTGTATCCATATAATCACGATTATCGATTACATCACGATTATGCTAAAAGTTTCCGTTTGAAGGAGGCCTGCATACACCATGCAAACTTTCAAAGTCAAAAGGCAATGGTGGACAGAAGCCATGCTTGACCAGAACCCACAGAAGCCTTGGATAGAAGCCATGGCCACGCAGGCTTATCTATTCATTGTCCTGATTATTGCATTCAGTCCTGCTAAGTATATTCATGAAAACCCATAAGCACTTTTGCTCGTCTGACTGACTAAACATCGCAGTCGCGATTGCTCGATTGCTGCAATCACCATCGCGATGCTTAGAGATAATCACGATTAATCGCATAATCGAAATAATTGCTCAGCCCTACCACACACCTGGCCGTTCACTCTCCCTTGAGCCTCACACATCCCTGGTCCCCTTGATCTCTCTCCTCACACCACACCTGGTCCCTCCCTCTCCTTTGAGCCTCACAAACACTGGGTCCCCTCCCCCAATTTCCTTGGTCCCTTCCCTCCACCTCCCCTACACACCTGATCCCCTTCACCCACATTCCCATACGTACCCCACATTCCCGTACAATCCCGTGTATATCTGGCTCCCTTTCCCATGTACCTACTCCTCTCTCCCACATTTCCATGTGTACCTGGTCATCACTGATGCACTTGGCTGAGATGGAGAGGTGAGACTGTCACCACTTCATTTTCCCCCGTGGTCCACTCCACCGAGCCTGTCCCGCCCTCCCCTCCTCCTCCCTCCTCCTCCCCTCTTCCCCTTCCTCACTCTTCTTACTCTCCTGTAACAAAAGCAAATGACATACATGTACATGAGAATTTCCAATCACACCCACACATCTCCTAGGTCATTCAAGTGGTACAATACTCCTGGTGCAGCAAATGGTAGGGAAACGTGTCAGAGATGGCACTGCACAACTGTACGCCAGACATACAATGTACGTACATTACAATAGTTACTGCTAAATACAGCCATCATTGCTGATTGAGCGGCACAAAGGAAGCGAGGCTTGTGTTCAGGAATACCAGTAGCAACCTGCTCTGTCACCTTTAATAGGTCACTGGACTTCGACCAAACTGTGCTGGATTTGAACTGAAAGTTAAACCACCTTAGAGCGGGTTAGTTGTGTAAACCGAGACAGCTCGTATGCAGTAGTCAGGCACAATCGCACAAGTTGTCCGTTTACTGAGTGTCCAAAAATGACATCTTTTAGGTCGGTCTGCCCACAATCAAAACTTGAGAGTAGAAGAGACATCTACATGTATGCTACAATGGCTACCTAGCTCCCAAGGAGGCGTAGCAACTGGTTGCTGTGATCATACTGCCTTTCGTGTATCAGACACGTACATGTAGGTGTCCGAAGTTAGAGGCCAAGTGCGACGAACGAGGTTACGGAGCCCAACATATTCGAAGCCTACTAGCTAAGAGGTCTACGAAAATGGGGTTTGCACTGCCCATGGACGGCATTCTCATCACATCATGATATAGGCTATCCCAAGTACATGCCTGACTCAAACCATACCCACTCAGCTTTAGCTAGCGCTAGATAGATAATTACTGAATGAAATGGCCTTGAGTATTCTAGCAAGTACTACTCCCTCAGCAAACAAGACAGAGTGCTTGAATGACATGGAGCACGCAGACCACCTTCAGGACTTGCCAATCGCAGCTGCTTCCCAGAAGTCTATGGTGCGCTACACTGTACTAGTAGTATGTGGCAATCCCACACACCAAGATACAAGCACAGCACGCATACACAGTCATGTTTTTCACAGTACAGAGCTGACTATGTTATGGCGTATACTGTGAGTGCAATTATAGAAATAACAGCCTTAACGTGTATGTATACCGTAGTCGCACGTTATTAGGCGCATCGCACTGTGAAACTTGCAGAAGCGGCATGGTAAGTGGCAAGAAGCTCAGTAGCCATATTTACAGGCAGAATGGTAGACCAGTAGTTTAAGTCACGTCTTGACAACGCGCAATACAGCATGGGTGTAGCTAGCATTGAGGCAGAGGAGGCAATTGCCTCCTCGCTTTTCTGAATAATTACGCACGTGTCCGGATTCCTAGATCCTCGCACATGCCATGTACCATGTGCGTTCCATCTGATGACAGAGACAGAAGCTAGGGTGACCATGAGCCGGCGTATAAACTCTTAACCCTTTAGGGCCCATAGCGCCAAAAGTCGTCATAATACTTTCAGCTTCATCATGTGACTTCCGGCAATGCCCTTGGGAGATAGGTTCTGCGACAGCAGAAAGAGCGGGACAGGGGGAGGTGGGTGAAGCTATCTGTGGGTTGCAAGCTTGTATTTGACACAAATAGCCCCACGATCCTCATGAATATCATTAAATAGCTCCAGTTTAAAATTATTTGCTTTTCCCATTAACACGGATAGTGCTGCAAGTCTGGGACAGTCAGGGCACCAGTAATTGCGGTAGCATTTCGAGAGCAACTGTTTGCGCGCACTGCGAATTAACACATGAATAAATTAATTAGCCCGAAAATTTTCGCCACGCACTGCTCGCCCAATAAACTCCATGCGTCCTCGGTCTCCAAATCCTAGCTACGCCCTGTACAGGAAGTGCAATGCGGGTGGATATTGCATGCATTGTCTATTAGGAAAATGGTGGTAGAACTATCCACTGTAATTCTTAAAGCTTCTTTGTGTGCATACATGTAGCTAATGAGCTGTACCATCAGAGCTACCTCGCAACCATCTGCTCGCCCATTTGAGTCCGTAGTCAGACCACTTGAACTTTTCGTATTTGGTTTTCTCCTTCATAGAGGAGTGCCTCTATGAAGACAATCCCAAATGGGTTACAGTTAGCTATTGCGCATGTGGTTTACAGTCAACAACAGTGTACACGACTTTGGTGTCAATTTTTATCGCTGAAGTAACATCTAATCGTATATTAGACTGGACTTCAATTCTATGAAGAAAGGGGCAGGGCAGCTCGAAAACCTTTACTGAGATAAACATTCTGTTCGTGAGATACTGTGCATTATACTTGCCTGAAAAGCGAAGGGCATTTGTGGCACCATCACTTGTCTTTCCAACAGCAGCGAAGCAAACCCACTCCGAGTCGTCCTCCAGTCAGTTGACCATGGATGCTGCCAAGCTGGCCTATTAGCCCATTCTGATTGCAAAATCCGACATCACATTTGTCAACTCGACCTTAAACTTTGATGCCACTGCCAATGTTGGCATGTTGTGCTCAGGTGCTAAGATTAGAAGGTACACATATTGCTGCTATATAGTTGCACGTCTCTAGCTAGTTTCTATGCGGAAGGACAAAGGTACATTGTAGCTTGTACATTAATGAGTGCACGGTATCCCATAACATTTAACTAGTGGAATGCAGGACATTGGAGGGCGAGCCTGAGCGAAGTGGCATATACGGATGCATGTGCGTTCAGGACATGCAAGGAGCAGTTGCATTCACATGATTATCATCAGAAAGTGACTGGGAAAAGAGCACAGAAATTATGGCACTCTTGTAACATACACTCATGCACACATCACAGCAATTGTGAGTCAGGTTAGCGTTTATAGCTAGCTAGCTAGCTGAAGTTCGTCCTAGCAGCAACTCACTGGCCATGGCGGTACGTGTAGGTCCACGAGCTGTCTCCGTTTTTGTCAGTGTCGCCGAGGAGGAAGAATGTTCATGATGCTCTAGCCAATATCCACGAGTGGTCTCCATCTTTGTTGTCGCCATCGTTCATCGAACAGGTAGCTACACAGTTGTCGAGTTCGTTGAATTCAAATATTATTGTGCACGTGCAAGTGAAATTCGCTGATTTAGAATTTACGGTAACTGCAAGATCCATGATCCAACCAACCAAACAACACACATACACACGCACAGCGCAATGAAGTCACACTAGTGTGGGGCTTGCTCAGGCTCGCCCCAAAAAGCCAAGTGGTCCCACAACAGACTTGAATAGGCAAATGGATAGTGCAATTATGGAGGAATTTTGACGATGGCAGTGCCGGTCGAGTCTCGTATCTATGTACACTGTATACATGAACACTGTTTTTTCCTGTGATATGTATCAAGTGTATAAAACTGTAGCAGGAGTTTTCCCATTAACACACTTACAATCAAGAGAATCTCCAGCAGTGGACCCATGCTGTTTGAACCTCTCATTAAGGTCTGTGCTGAGACTCATGTCCTGAAACATGGAAGAAGGAAATAGAAGATTCGGGAATGAGGTTAATATTGCATGACCATAATTATACACAGCAGGCGTCTGAGTTCACAAGGCTATACTGATCTTGAGTTTTGATATCATGCTGGCCTCAGGATGTACCCTTGTGAGCTACAATTTATTCTGGCCTACTGCTCACTTTTTGCACAGCATGCACAATGAGATAGCTATACAGCATGCATGCAGAATGAGTGGCAGTGATGTTAGAAACAGGGTGTGGTCAAGTTGTATAAATTATAACAGGGCTAATAATTTATTGTCGACTTTCACGCAACTTTTCTGAGCCTCTCAAGTGGATCTCTGGTCTGTGAGTTATGTAGACGGTAGTAATTTCTGATTTCTGACACTTCTCTATTCTGAACTAAGCCTTCAACAAGACCTTCACTGCTCAAATAGTGCTGGATAGACAGACTGACAGACAAGCTGATCACTCTACCCCTGCTGGACGCATGCGCAAGCGGTGATTACATTTTTAGCATACTGCATTCGTCCTTTTTGAACAGGGGCAGGGGTGGCTAGATACATACACTCAGACATGTAGTATCCAGCTATATATATACCCATTCAGGAGTTGCCCAAACAACAAGCCCCACGCTAGCTGTGAATATCAAAGTCTGGCTATGAATAACTTAACTGTGAATATCAAAGTCCGGCTATGAATATACTTGACTGTCAAATGCGCGCGCAAGGCAGAGGAAGTTGAAGTCTTCAAGCAGCACTTCAAACCTTCAAACTATGTCCAGCATTGCCAACAGATGTCTATTTGTCGACAGATGTCCATTTGTACTTTCAAGTCCTATTGGCCGTCAATGCTGGACAACACTCACAAAATGCCCTCAAAGACTCTGACCACACAGTCATGATCGCTGTAGTTCACCGATGCTTACATGCGGAAACTCACTGTGCTGCTAGCATTGCCAATTCAATCGACTGAGCATGGTCCTTACGTGGCCTGTGCGTAAATAGGAACGAGTTGCAATACTTAGCTTGTGCTAACAGCAGGCTGCAACCACGGTTGCAACAGATACCAGGAGTGTGGTTGCCCCTAGCTCTGATGGTCTATAAAAAAGCTCTGGACCGAGTCTGCGCATGAGCAAGAATGAACCCAGCTGGCGTATCAGTCAGTCAGTTCGGCATCACAAATGTTCTCAAGTAAGACAATTAAGTGAATCCAAAATCTCTCTTAGCGACCTAACCCTCATCCTTTCCCCTTCCCTCCTAACCTCTCGTTCTCGGAAGGGAGAAGAGAGCCTTGTAACATTGGGGGGGGGGGGGGGGGGGGGGGGGGGGGGGGGGGGGGGGGTAGCAAGACCTGCATAGGAATTACTACAGTACAAGTAGCTCCGCTTGCTCAGCTACTTCCCCCTTTGTTCGCCTACTATGAGTAATCCGGCGCCGGACAGCTCTCTGTGCA